>JAQIUQ010002515.1:7500-33046 GCA_030378365.1 Hybognathus amarus | reverse complement strand
CGCATGCGCAACTTCCGAGAGGTGTTTCCCGTGAACAAAAACTATTTGCTTTTTTCCAGGTAATCAGCTGCTATATTTTTTCCAACAACACTCTGATTAGTTAAAACAGAATACACCAAATGCATTATTGATTTGTTATATTTAATTTACATGTGATGTGTGTAATTATAGATAGGGGAGAGCGGGGCACAATGTAACGCTTTTTGACTTTCTCAGTTTGTGTAAATCTACCCAGGCTTTAGAGTATTTATTTTTCCCCACATTAATTTCCCACATGTCTGGTACAATTATGTGGTTTGTTATTAATACAGTGTATACTTTTTTCTTGATTTACCCTGAAAGAATGGAAGTGAAATGTGACAACATGCCCCATAGGTGGGGCACACTGGAACATCACCATATGAAAGTATAAAATACTGTCTGATCTAATAAAAAAAATTACAAGTCTAACCAAAATATTTTCTTAGTAAAATACATTTATTAACGTTTTAATATAAAATAATGGCAATAATAATAATTAATAATTTCTGAACATTGACTCTCAGTCTTTATTTACATGTTTCTCATGTTTTCATAAAAAAAGTAGTGAATGTAATAGCATATTTCTAATAGGGGCACATTGTAACGCAGTGTGACAACATGCCCCAACAGCACAACTGTGGTTTAAACCCGGCTAGTGTCTTCTGCTAGTTAGCGAAGCATTAAAGAACTATATCAGCTGTTAAACAACAGATTGGAGATTAAAATAATATCAGATTTGTCTAGTTTTAAATAAACACACAAAAAATGTCTCTATATAGTGTTGAAATGGCAACTGGTAAATACACCAAGTTTCATCATGCTAGTGTGTGAAAGTATTTAAAACAAGTGTGTTATGATGACCCGCGTTATTGTGCCCCGCGCTCCCCCACAGACGAGATAGAAGGACCGATGACAGTAGATTATCATAAACACATTATTTGCCAAATTAGGATTGAAGAGATTCAGCTGTAATGATGTAGATGAGCTCAGGTGTTCACATCAGGCTGGACAGTGGACACATACAAATACATGAAAAACTACAAATAAATGATTTAAGTAATGAGTCACGACAGAAAAATTCACCTTTAAGCATGTTGCTTCACAGATCTAATATAATAATCATATTTTGGTGCCAGTTATAAAAAGATAGGCTACATTTGAACTTTGATTGAACACCACGTCTAAGCATGAGTGAATTTAACATTCAAATGGCGCTTGTTGAATTGAAGCTGTTCTCAGATCAGCATGAAGAGTTTGATTGTCAGCTGTGGATCCGATGAACAGGAAGTAGCAGCAGGAAACCATAAAACATCTTCACACTATAATTAGCCGTAAACGAAAAAGAAAAAAAATAGTTAGTCGAGATAAACTTAAGGGTGGCGTGAGAAACCCGGACCAGAGAGTTAGAGGAGGTTTAAAGATTGACAGGACACACTGTTTAATCTGAGTTTACACATTCTTGGACACATTCAGGATAATGTAAGTACATAATTTAAAGAAATATATAACACTGCACAAGTGGTTTTGGGATATTTTGAAACAAGATTCTCACATATTGAACCTTTACATCAAAAACCATCTTTGCAGTGCAGACTCATCACATATGACCAGTGGAATCATCACGCACTTAATACATGATCATAAAAAAAAATTAAACATTTACTTACGAGATACAGAAGTGGACATTCATAACCAGAAAAAGAGCCAGAGGGACAGCGACTGAAAAATAATACATCACATTTGAATTTAGTGAATGAAAAAAAGGAAGTGTCAATTAGAAACAATTCTACCAATAAAACATAAAATAATAATAAAATAAAGAAATTATAAAAATTATAATAAATAATATAGAAAAAAACACCAAACATTGGGCATACTCAAAGTTTTAGTTGCCTTTTTGTTACACGAGGAAGATAAGGATCTGATATAGATCTTAATGTCGTTTTGAAAGTGAGAAGAATTGGGGGAAACTTTCATAGTTTTACATTTGTGGACAAAATATTTTGCAAGCAAAATAATTAAGTAACAAAGAAAAAATATTCTCATATTGCTTCTCAAAAATGAAAAACCCAAATAAAACCTCCTTGAAATAAAGCTCAGTCTTTATATAGTTTACAATGAACTAAATGTCTTGCCAAAGTTTTCTTGTATGATCTTTACTTAATTTAAATAAGACACCATGAAGGTTTTGACAGGATAATATCGAGGAATAAGCTGAAAGGAAGTCTCTTTGACCTTATTTAAGAGGTACTTCTCGTTCAGGGAGGGTCCAAACCTTCTTCATGAGATATTTTTCACTAAAGACTTCCCTGAAGTGGCTAAAGTTCGAGAATATTCGCAGAGAATATGAACTATATTGTTCATTTTTGAGGTTGTTTCAGTCTTAGATCATCTACGTTTGACTAAAGAGGAAATAAAAACCTGAGCTAAAGAGGAATCGCTAATGCAGATCTCTGTGGACGGAAGCATCTAGAATATCTAATATCAGACAGAAATATACACTGGTGAGAAATATATACTAAGTATACTTGCAGCCAGAGTGTTTATCAGGACACTTACTGAAGTTAATAATTAGTTAACTTGAAGCGTGCCATTTTAAAAAACTCATTTTGTACTAAGTATATTTGAGTAGTAATTAAATTGCAGTAAAGTACAACTTTAAGTGTATTTAGTGTATTTTTGTTTACTAAATTGCAATAACTTTAAGTAGATCACTAAATATACACTCTAAAAAATGCTGGGTTGCTTTAACCCAATTTTGGGTCAAATATGGACAAACCCGAAATGTTGGGTTAAAAATGTAATGTAAAAATTTAACCCAATGGCTGGGTTAGTCCATATTTGACCCAAAGTTGGATTAAAACAACCCAGCATTTTTTAGAGTGTACTAATAACATGCTTATAGGAAATTAAAATGTACTTTATATGTGTTACAAGTACAATGCAATTTTCGGAGAAAATTTAGTTACAGAAAAAAAAGTTACAGAAAAACAATGTGCAGAAGCGAATAATGCATTAAAGGGTTAGTTCACCCAAAAATGAAAATTAAGTCATTAGTTACTCACCCCCATGCTGTACCAACCCCGTAAGAACTTTGTTCATCTTTGAAACACAAATAAAGATATTTTTGATTAAATTTGAGAGGTGGATCACTGCTACATAGGCTGCCTAAGGGATCGAAACTTGACGGCCCAGAAAGTCATTAAAGAAAATGTTTAAATATTCCATGTGACTACAGTGACTCAACAATAAGTTTATCAAGCGACGAGAATACTTTTTTGTGCGTAAATAAAACAAATAATAGACTATCCAATTGTCTATAAATTCTACATTATTTTGCGGACACCACTCAGACAGCCAACGATTAAGTGAGGACAGTCGACTGACTATCTCATCACTCCTGCGAACAGGAAGATCACCAAAAGGGGGCCAGAGCAAATTACAGTGCCTTACATCGTACTTGCGAATTCACACACCTCATTAATATTAATTTTGGTGATCTCCGACTGGCAAAGTCGAAAATCATTAGTGACGACATGAATAATGATCTTAGAGAATTTACGATTAGCATTAGCCAGCACTTTTAAATTTGCTGTGATGTCAGGCGCTCTGGCTCCCGGCAAACATGTGACTATGGTTGCTGGCGTCTCTATTTTCTCGTTCATGTGATCGAATCACCAATTACCAGGACTCAATCAGCAGGATTCTCAGTGGGTGTTTCTAAAGATCTAGGCCTCTCCTCACTGTCCTCAGTTAAAGTTTGGATGTGTGTGTCACTGATCAGATGTGTTTGATTCCTCAGGATGAAATGAACAGAAGAGAGCGGATCATCAGACACACACACACACACCTGGATGAAGGTTGGTGCGAATCACAGGAAAGTGTCAAGCAATCAAACACACAGCATTTACTGTGTGTGTGTGTGTGTGTGTGTGTGTGTGTGAGAGAGAGAGAGAGAGTGTGTGTGACATGTAGAGACAAAACAATACAATAAAAAACATTAGATTCCTTCAGCTGTCAGTCATATTATTACATCTCTGTACAGTCATAAACACATGAGTGTTTGGCTGATATGATGATGACGTCTCCATCTAGTGGATCGCCAGAGTAACTCCAGCTGACGAACCGCTCACTTCATGATCTAATGCTCCAGTCTGAAGCGCTTTTAAAGCTGTCGAGTGTGATTGTGTTTGATCAGTTGTGTTAGATTCTTCTGACTGTTCCAGAGGGGATTCAGCACATTAAACATTTAATAACAAATACAGTAATAAAATAAACATTTAACAAAAAGCAGTTTGCAGCGCCCTGGAGGCTCTGACAGTGAGACACGGTCCTGACAGAGCGAGTGTGTGTGTGTGTCAGTCTTCAGACATCATAAGCAGCGTTCTAACTGTACGTGTGTGTGTGTTACAGACAGCTGTCCTGCTGAACGAGCCACCAAGAGTCGCATCATCACCGGAGTAAGTGTGTTTGTCGTCTCTGATGATCGTGTGTGTGTGTGTGTGTGTGTGTGTGTGGGCCGAAGTGTGTACAGCTGTGTTTGTGTCTGCAGGATGTTGTGCAGGTTCCTCCTCGACCCCTGCGCGTTCTGCCAGGTGAGACTACACAACAACTACACAAAATCTACACACACACACACATACACAACACACAAAAATCACTGCAAACACAAAACAACAACACAAAACACAGCAAAATTAAATACATTTAATAATAAACTTAATTAAATACATTTCTCACACATCTCGGGGCCAAAAAGTATTTAGTCAGCCACTGATTGTGCGAGTTCTCCTACTTAGAATAATGAGAGAGGTCTGTAATTATCATCATAGGTACACTTCAACTATGAGAGACAAAATGGGGAAATCCAGGAAATCACATTGTAGGATTTTTAAAGAATTTATTTGTAAATTATGGTGGAAAGAAGTATTTGGTCAATAACAAAAGTTCAACTCAATACTTTGTAACAAACTTTGTTGGCAATGACAGAGGTAAGACGTTTCCTGTAACCTTCACCAGGTTATTCTTCCCTCAACACGGATCAAGTTTTCCTGTCCCCTTTGCAGAAAAACAGCCCCAGAGCGTGATGTTTCCTCACCCATGCTCCACAGTAGGTCTGGTGTTCTTGGGACGCAACTCTGCATTCTTCTTCCTCCAAACACGACGAGACCAAAAAGTTCTATTTTGGTTTTATCTGACCACATGATATTCTCCCACTCCTCTTCTGGATCATCTATATGCTCTCTGGCAAACTTCAGATGGGCCTGGACATGTACTGGCTTAAGCCGGGGGACACGCCTGGCACTGCAGGATTAGAGTCCCTCTCGGTGTAGTGTGTTACTGAAGCAGGGGGACGTGCCTGAACTGCAGGATTAGAGTCCCTCTCGGTGTAGTGTGTTACTGATGCAGGGGACACACCTGAACTGCAGGATTAGAGTCCCTCTCGGTGTAGTGTGTTACTGAAGCAGGGGGACGTGCCTGAACTGCAGGATTAGAGTCCCTCGGTGTAGTGTGTTACTGATGCAGGGGACACGCACTGAACTGCAGGATTAGAGTCCCTCTCGGTGTAGTGTGTTACTGATGCAGGGGGACACGACTGAACTGCAGGATTAGAGTCCCTCTCGGTGTAGTGTGTTACTGAAGCAGGGGGACACGCCTGAACTGCAGGATTAGAGTCCCTCTCGGTGTAGTGTGTTACTGATGCAGGGGGACACGCCTGAACTGCAGGATTAGAGTCCCTCTCGGTGTAGTGTGTTACTGAAGCAGGGGGACGTGCCTGAACTGCAGGATTAGAGTCCCTCTCGGTGTAGTGTGTTACTGATGCAGGGGGACACGCCTGAACTGCAGGATTAGAGTCCCTCTCGGTGTAGTGTGTTACTGAAGCAGGGGGACATGCCTGAACTGCAGGATTAGAGTCCCTCTCGGTGTAGTGTGTTACTGATGCAGGGGGACGCGCCTGAACTGCAGGATTAGAGTCCCTCTCGGTGTAGTGTGTTACTGAAGCAGGGGGACGTGCCTGAACTGCAGGATTAGAGTCCCTCTCGGTGTAGTGTGTTACTGATGCAGGGGGACACGCCTGAACTGCAGGATTAGAGTCCCTCTCGGTGTAGTGTGTTACTGAAGCAGGGGGACACGCCTGGAACTGCAGGATTAGAGTCCCTCTCGGTGTAGTGTGTTACTGAAGCAGGGGACGCGCCTGAACTGCAGGATTAGAGTCCCTCTCGGTGTAGTGTGTTACTGAAGCAGGGGGACGCGCCTGAACTGCAGGATTAGAGTCCCTCTCGGTGTAGTGTGTTACTGAAGCAGGGGGACGCGCCTGAACTGCAGGATTAGAGTCCCTCTCGGTGTAGTGTGTTACTGAAGCAGGGGGATGTGCCTGAACTGCAGGATTAGAGTCCCTCTCGGTGTAGTGTGTTACTGAAGCAGGGGGACGCGCCTGAACTGCAGGATTAGAGTCCCTCTCGGTGTAGTGTGTTACTGATGGTAGCCTGTGTTACTTTGGTCCCAGCTCTCTGCAGGTCCTTCCTCAGCTCCCTCCGTGTAGTTCTGGGATTTTTGCTCACCGTTCTCATGATCATTTTGACCCCATGGGATGAGATCTTGCGTGGAGCCCCAGATTCGAGGGAGATTATCAGTGCTCTTGTATGTCTTCCATTTTCTTACAATTGCTCCCACAGTTGATTTTTTCACACCGAGCTGCTGCCTGTTGTAGATTGACTCTTCCCAGTCTGGTGCAGGTCTACAATGTTCTTCCTGGTGTCCTTCGAGCTCTTTGGTCTTGGCCATGGTTGAGTGTGGAGTGTGACTGAGGCTGTGGACAGGTGTGTTTATACAGATAACGGGTTCAAACAGGGGTCAATAATACAGGTAACCAGTGGAGGACAGAAGAGCTTCTTAAAGAAGTAGTCACAGGTCTGGGAGAGCCAGAAATCTTGCTGGTTTGTTATTGACCAAATACTTATTTTCCACCATAATTTACAAATAAATTCTTTAAAAATCCTACAATGTGATTTCCTGGATTTTTTTCTTTCCTCATTTTGTCTCATAGCTGAAGTGTGTCTATGATGAAAATTACAGACCTCTCTCATTATTCTAAGTAGGAGAACTCGTACAATAAGTTGCTGACTAAATACTTTTTGGCCCCACTGTATATACGGTTTGATAAACAAGTATGCATATTCTATTTGTGATTTGTAACCAGATGGATGTGTTGATGTGTTTGTGTGTCACTGCATGCTGTTGTCATGGCAACTGCCACTTCCTCCCTCACAGGATGTAAAGGACCCCGCCATCAACAGAGACATCAAACCAGGGAGACTCCCGAAGAGTGCATCAGGTACAGCTGTCTGTCTGTCTGTCTGTCTGTCTGTCTGTCTGTCTGTCTGTGTCTGTCTGTGTGTGTGTCTGTCTGTCTGTCTGTCGTGTGTGTGTGTGTGTCTGTCTATCTGTCTGTCTGTCTGTCTGTCTGTGTGTCTGATGTTTATGGTAAAATCATTAATAATAAATACTGCAATGTTCTAATAAAAAATAAGAATAAAATAAGAATAGTCACTTTTGATTTCATGTTGAGTGTAAAGATGTCTCGACTGCGATCTGAGATGATCTACTGGCACCAGGCAAACTATTTTAAACTATTTTAAATGCAAATATATTATATTATATAAATGCATCATTTTGCTTGTGTTGTGTGTGTGTGTGTGTGTGTGTGTGTGTGTGTGTGTGTGTGTGCAGCTGGGAGACTGGAGTCCATGGGATCTGCTGACAGGGTAAATACTCCAAACACTTGATTTATAGATATAAGCCAAAAATAAATATAATATTTACATACATAATTATACATGGATAATTGTGATTGTTTTGATTGATACTGTGAAGCTGCTTTGATGCAGCAGTGCTATATAAATATTATACGGAACACATTTTCTGTGTGAATCTCTTTCAGGCGGTCGCCGTCCCTCAGAGGTAATCGACTCGCACATCAGCCACGTCTACACACATCACACACCACACACCACACGCACTCTCACACACACACACACACACACACACACACACACACACACACACACACACACACACACACACACACACACACACACACACACACACACACACACACACACACACACACACACACGCCTCGGGTGTGAACATGTTGTGGTTTCAGGCCGGTGAGATCATTACCCAGAGATCACCTGACTTTACCAGCGCTCCCAGTGCAAGCCGTCCCCCCTGACCAGAACCAGTCCAGCTCACCTCCGTCCAGACCGGCTCCGGCACTGAACAGAACACACACCGGCAGACCTGCGTGGATCCAGTGAGAGACACACACACGCTCACCCACACACACACTTACACACGCATGATCTGTCTGACTCGAATGTTTCTCATTCCCAGATCAAGTCCATGTGAAACGGAGAATGTAAGTTTAAACAGCAAATACACACAGAAATGTTTATCCATTGTTTTGACCAATAAATGTTGTATTTAAAGCACATTAATAAAATATACTAAAATCACCATTAAATTCATAGGATGGTTTTGTGTGATCAGAAAATATTCATGAATAATCTCTCTCTATTTCCCCCTGAGGTTAAAACACACCCCTCTGCAGGTAAATATGCTGTATAATATGATGTAATATGATATGATGTAATATGATATTAATAAGCTGACGTCCGCAGGTCGCGCGTCTCACAGGTTTTCTCTGGATCTGGACTCGCAGGATGTGGACAGGTACTGACCGCTCTTCCTCTGTTCTACAGCTGCAGTTTCTCTGGGTGTGCTGAGTGTGTGTGTGTGTGTGTGTGTCCGCAGTGCCTTTGAGAGCGACAGCAGCTCATCCGGTAAGAACTGAAGCACTTTCTCTCCGCTGAGATCGACAGACGCTCAAACACTCTCGTTCGTTACAGAATCTCACGCCAGGAAAACACAACATCACGAGTGGCCGCCGGCGAGAGGAGAAGCTCACGGCAGCTTTACCAGCCACAGCAAACCTGCTCAGGTGTGTGTGTGTGTGTGTGTGTGTGAGTGTGGCATGGATCTGCCAGTTGTGGCACTCTAATCTCCTCAATCGTTTGTGCTGCTTCGATATTTAGATATTAAAATAATAATGCTGCATCGGGTTTTAAAATGACATTAAATCAAATTATAAATGTTATTTATAAGATCAAAAATAGTTAGTGATGGTCACTCTGGTTACTAAGGCTTCTTCTAACACGTTCTGTTTATTTTTATTTGAAGTTATGATAATAAAGATGATTTAATAGAACATCAGTTTCGTATCAGTGTTGTGTAGTGCCTGTATTGTTTATTAAAGTCTTCATAGTGTTCAGAGATTGATATTGTGATTTGGTTTGTGTTTCATCTTGATTTCTTACCGCACAATCCAGATCCAATCCACAATCCGCACGAAAGACTATTCTGGTGACCTCAGAATGACCTAAACATATTCTTTTAATATCTAACAAACCAAAGCAGATCAAACTAAACGTTTCACAGCACAAATGATTGATGAAGTTGTGTGTTGGGTGGGGGATGATGTCATTAATCGTTGCCCAGCCCAAGTTAAACAATAACAAAAGCCTGCAATAACATGAATCAACAACAAACAGCACACGGCGTGTGTGTGTGTGTGTGTCCCACAGGGGCTGGCGGAGCAGAACTGGTATGTCGGGATCGAGTCAGTCGAGTGGAGGCCGAACACGCTCTTCATCTCGTCAACCGGGTAAAACACACACACCTGATGAACACAAACGTGTGTCTGTTTATGTGTGTGTGTAGACACTGAGACTGTTGTCTGTAGGAAGGAGCTTCTCTAGTGCGCGACTGCTCTAAGAACACTACCCATGAGCCCCTGGTCCTCGGCGTGTTTTACGACAAGCGGGTTTTTAACATCCAGATCCGCTTCAGCGAGGAAATCTGCAAATACACTCTGGGAACGGGCCTCCGAACCAACGACGTGAGTATCCGCGCAGCGCAGCGCTACGCTCAGCCTGAGCCGGTCGTCATCGCGCGTCTCCTGTCTTTCAGAGGTTCGACTCGGTCACCGACATCATCAAGTTCCACTCCATCTTCCCCATCGGTCCTCATCGACGGACGCAAGACTTCCTCAGCGGCCAATCAGAAGAGGCAGTGTGTCCTGATGTACCCCGTCACGAAGCAGGATCTGGCGGAGCTGCTGGACTGAGCAAACACGAGCAACATCTACAGGACTTCAACTGACCTTTGACCTTAACAAGAGCTCATTTGCATGTTAGTCAATTACAAAACAGCATGCTAATGCGCTAATTGACAGAAATAACCGCGCTCTGCATTGTAATGCATTATAAGGTTTGCATTGTGGACTGAAGTTTAACTGTAGATACACAACCATCAGCCTGAGAACACAAGCTCGTTCATTGTGTGTGTGTAGTATATGAAGGACTAAACACACTGCCGTCCACATTACCTGTGTGTGAGCTGCGGTCGCATAGGAAGAGGCGTACACCAGATCAAACTGAATGTGGACAGAGACGCACAACAACTGCTTTACATTTCCTTTTAATCCATTTCAGTTTTCATTTCATCCCACTTTACAGTGTTAAGCCTTTATGAATAATTTAAAAATAGATATAGCGCTTGTGAAGCCTTGGAACGATAAACAGCACATAAAACTCATGACATGTTTAGTTTCTTCTTGGACAGTTTGACTTTAAAAACTGCTGTAACTTTACATAGCTTGAACAGTAATAAAAGAAAACGGACAGTTTACTGGTTTGATCATTTGAGGTAGATTAAAAAAAGAGTTTTAAGAAGTTAAACAAGACTTTAATGAGTACATCCTACAAAAGGAACACACTACAGCAGTGCACTGAAATACTGGGACGATATACGCAAACACTGTTTAAATATTCGTTTGCAAAAACACTTGACCTAAACGTCATATGTTTGGATTTCACAACAAAGACAAAGGCCCGGTTTCACAGACAGGGTTTAGGTTAAGCCAGGGTTAGTTAAATTAGGACATTTAAGAAGCTTTTATAAACGTGCCTTTAGAAAATAAAACAAACATCTTGAGACAAAACAGTAGCACTTATTATTTTAAGAGTTGCCTTCAGTTAAAACGAACATGCATTTATTCTGGGACTAGATTAAGCCTTGTCTGTGACTCTGGGGGAGAGTGTGCCAGAGCATTGTGGATTAAACCAAACCTCACCCATGAATCACTGCACACCTGTGAAACTCCAAACATGTGACGTACACAAACGTGAGTTGTATTTAAAATGAACCTGTACAATCATGAACACACCACATCCTAAAACAGACATTAGTGTTCGTTTAAAACCTCTGTGTGTCCGTTATAGCATCTACAGATTGGCACAGTCCAGTTTTACAGAAGGTGTTCGTCATTGCAGCCGTCGAGTGGAACAGGGTAAGCAATGCTGGAAGAGTCATAGTGTGGCTCCAATATGTCAGTTGATGAAATGTTTATCGGTGTATTAATACTAACGTTATGATCTCACACAGGGTCAGGTTATCAAAAATCTGATACCAACATGAAATATTTTACAAGGGGAAGTTTATAAGACATGTTTATCCGAGAGTCCGTTGAGGACCAACTCCACAACCTGATAGGTCTCTCCGTGAACTTTCTTGAGTTTCATCTTGAGCGAAGGCTGCTTCTGCGCAGGTTGTTCCCGCTCGTGATCCGTCGAGCGCACCCACTTAAAGTTCTTCAGCGTTTGGATGCCGACATTGAATGTTTTAATTGAAGGATTCGGATGGTTCAGGACCACAACCGGCTGGTTCGGCCGGGAATCCTGACGAGCTGATCCGCTTTCAGAGGAGTTAACCTCAGTTCTCTTTGACCTTTGGATGGGGGACAGGGAAGGCCCATCTCGACCGACGACGATGACCGACGTTTTTTGGCTTTTCTCTTTTCCTTTTTATGTTTTTTACGCGGCGGCGAGTCTTGGTCTTGGTTCTTCTCTTGACTTTCACGAAAGTCTCTCTTTAGGATCAGCTTGATGGCCACTGATGGGCCACCGGACAAGTTCTCCTCACTCAACATGCAGCAGAGGACCGGTCGCGCCGTCAAACTCTCCTCTCGATACCTGGCGCCTCGGGGAGCTTCTTCGAGGCTTCCAACAAAGAACTCGGGATCCTCACCAAAGCTACTTTCGGATACATGAGACGTTGTTGTTGGCAATTCAAGTTCCTTCCAGACTCGCTTTCAAAATTTCCCTTGTCTCGATGTGAAACGTTGTCCTTGTCTGATGGGACGATGCTCTGGTTTGGTTGTGCCACGGTCAGATTTGTAGCTTGTTTTAAATTACTTGTTTTTCCAGCTGGTTTTTTCCCTCGTCCACAAGTCTTTGTATATTGTTCGAGCCTTCAGTATTCTCAACCTCTGTCTTTGTTTCTTTGAGGCACACAGAAGCATCTTTGTGTTTCTCCTCAAGTTCCTCCTCCTTTTTAATCAGAAAACTACAGACCACCGATTGCTTCCGCACTTCCCACGGTTGTCCTTTGGTTCCTTGCTTTTGGTCGAAGTAGGTGTAGGACAGAGAGAGAAAACCGACGAGATCACGGGAAGACCTCCAGAACTCAACTCTGGGCCCTCGAGAGCGCCGACCTCTCGAGCCGCCGCTGATCGCTTCCTCCCGGGATCTTTGGGCTTCAGGCTGAGCTTGTTCCTCGCTGGTGTCTCTGAAGAACACTGTGGTTTGTGTATTGAATTAACTCTCTTTGTGGTTCTTGGGACATCAGTGGATGATGAAGGCTCCTGCTCTTTGACCTTGTGAGATGTTGAAGACGTGGATGGGTTGACTGGACTCCCTTTGGCAGTGGCAGCAACTTGACATTTAAAGGACAATTTGCCTCCAGTAGTGACTGGTGAAGGTCTTTCCTCAGTCTTCTGGCCTTGCGGGACTCCATTCGGCGGAATTAAGCGTAGCTCCAGCTCCCGAGTCCCATTGACATTTTTCACTTCAACCAATTCCACCAAACACCCAGCAGGGATATTGATCTCCTCTGGACAGGACACTGTCAAAGGCTTGTTGTGTTGAATTGGCTGGTTCAGCGGTGCTAACAGTTCCACTTGGACACTGGATAACGGATTTGATGTCTCAGCTGATGATCCTACAAGTATCCTGGAGTTTGTCTTTGACTGATTGCTCTTTTCGACAGTGGAGTGCTGTGGACTTATGATCGAACCACTGGGATTTGTACTCGTTTTCAGTGTCGTAACATTAATCCCTGTTGTGGACTGACTAGTCCTCTGATCTACTGGGACATTTGGAACATTCCTCTTGGACAAGGGCATGTTAAGCAGTGTTCTGAGCGGGGTGTTCATTTCACCAGGCAGTGGGAACCGGACTCTGCGAGGGGTTTGTGAAAGCACAGTCTTTTCAGGGACTCTCGGGCTCTGCGGTAGTGGTGCTGTGGAACTACCCTGGACTCTGGAGAATGTGACTTTCGGAATAGGCTTTTCCAAAGTGGTTCTTTGGCCAGCCACCTTACTTTGACCATCGACACTGAGCAGGGGGTTTGATAGGTTGCCGTTTTCCTCCCGTGATCTTAGAACCACGTGAGGCGCGTTGCCTAACGAGTGACTTGCGGTTGAAGTGCAGCTGGGAGTAGCACTGGTGAAGTGTGTCTTAGAAACCGGAATTGTGTTGGTGACACTTGGCGTTGGCAAACTGAAGGTCACACGTGCACGACTACTGCTAGTTTGGCTCACCGTCTCGACCAATAGAACATGGTTTGTTGACTCTGGGTTGACTTCCACTCGGATGTTCGACTTGGGAATTGGGAATTGCACACTGGTCGTTCCCTTCCGGCCAACCCGACATCCCGAGAGTTTCGGGGACGGCTGGCGTGGTACGGTAAAATCCGTTATGAAGCCTTCTTCTGCGTTCTTCTTGTGAATACGAAGAATATGTTTGACCAAGTAATCCCTCCGCACCGCTCTCGTACCGGGCAGAAGCTACACCGGTACGGGTATGAGCCCGTGTGTGAGACGACGTGTTTCTGAGACTCGGTTTTAGAGTAGGAAACATAACTGCAGAGAGCACAGGAGAACGTGACCTCTCTTATGATGGGAAATGTGCCTTTCAAACAGGTCAGTGTCCTTTGTTGAAAATCGGCATTTTGCACAGCACAGGCGATCGATGTCTTTTTTAGGTAAAGCACTGTCCTTGTTGCTCATGAATGCCATGAAACTTTGTTGTGAGCGCATGGTCAACACATCAGGTTAACAATCCCACAAATATTACAGCAAATATAAGCAATCCACACAGGCTGTTTCTTCACAAGTAATGATCACGTTCTTTAAGCTGAGGTTGAAGATACGCTGTTAGTTTGTACCTGCATAATGGGGAAAAAAGAGTGTTTTAGAAATACATTTCATAAAGTATCAACAAACAGCAACTGATTAACAAAACAATCTTTCATTGGTTATCTTGTACAAAAACACTTCTGTAGAGATGTAAAGGCACAGAAATACTCAAGGCGGAGTTATTTTTCGTTTGTTTGCTTAGGGGTGAAAATATCTAGTGATATGGATGCAATTTGGCACTCCTGTCAAGTTACGTTTATTTAATACAGCACTTTATGCAATAGAAGATTACTTTAGAGCAGCAGCTTTTCAGTATTAAACATGTATCAGTGTTGCTTCCAGTGAGAATTACAACTTCAGTTTCTACTTTAAAACGGCTCTCCACTGTTACCGTGGACGTCTGAACGCGAAGAAATAAACCAGAGAAGATTTACAAGAAGTGTAATCAGTTGATACACATCAAAGAAGGCGGAGCCTCTGAGACACGCCCACCTATTAAGCAATCGCCACGGACCAATGGTAGTTCTGGATGTTTACCAGCCAAAGTGAACATTTTAGGAAAACCCTAAACCGAAAACCCCTTAACCAAACCTCAATCGGGCGGCTGACCATCAAGTAAGGTGTGCCAGGATTTATGGGTAATTTTCCAATTTGTGCAGATGAGTTGCATTCATCAAATCTTAAAGTTTCATTTTCATAGTTTTTTTGGCTAACAACTGTTCTTCACTAAATTTGCTGAACAAAAGTGACTACATGAATCTTTGATATTTAAAACTGTTCACCAATGACAAAATCATGTGTTTAACCATTATTACTTTAAGCAATAATCTTATATATACAAATCCAATGTGTAACAGACCTTTTGATTGACTGTAAATCAGATGAAATAAGATATAGTCATACCAATGCTGCAAGATTACAGTTCGTGTTCTTTAATTTGTATTAAATGAGTGTCAGTTTCTAGTTAAAATCACAAACACAATTGAAACAACTTACAAACTACATTTTTATTAATGTGTAGAGCAATCAAATAAATCACTTGGAGCTTTCTGTTAACTGTTTATTTTCTCAACACTATAAAAAGCACACAAGCACGTTTGATAAATAATAACTCGTGCATTTTCTGATAAAAATTAAGTCATGTTTTTCACAAAAGAAGAAGCACATTGTTTAGGAGGGCTGTGTGCTTTTAAAATGCATTCATAAAGCCACAAGCATGGGCATGGAGCATCTAAGGGTTCTGCTCTCTAGAAGAAAAAGAGGAGGGGGAGACTGGATGAACGGCACCCACGAAATCCTCATTTCCCAAAAGGATATGTAAACAAAACGAGCAATCACGCATTCTTGCGTGCCTAAGTGTTGCGTCATGAGCCGAACCCGCACGCGGCCGCTATGACGCGCGTGCACCAGGCGAAAAACAACAATGCGTTTAGACACTAACCTTGCGTTAAAACCCACTTCTTCTTCTCAAAAGAGCGATCGGAGCGTTAAATGCGTCCATTGCTCGACGTTTTCTTAGCAGCGGCGCGTGCATTGTTTGCTTTCCACCGCGGTGACCGCGCAGATTGTGAGTGAGGGTGCGCGTGCACTGACTGAGCACGTGACGCGACGCGAGCCTCTGATTGGCTGCTGGCTGCAGTAGAACTCTACAGCTCACGCGGGCACCCGCATGTCTCAATGAGCCAGCACAAGCGTTTGGCTAAAAAAAACAAACAAACAAACAAAAAAACCGTTTCCTCGCTCTTTCGGTGATTTATCAAAGAATACGGATCTCAGAGCATTTGTTCTCTTAAAAGTTCAATCTGGTTTGATCAGTAGATCAGTCATCAGTAATGAATTTGCACGACTTCTCCGGTTGCATAATATCAACCAAGATGGCGTTCATGCCATAGGAAAAAAGACAGGAGCAAGACGGTCATGGGTGATAGCATCTCGAATTCACATCCAGTTTTCAGAACAAACCTGAGATCTTCTGATGGTTATTATTACATGCTGGTCCATAGTAGTATAAAACACACACACATTTATGTATATATGTATATATATATATATATATATATATATATATATATATATATATATATATATATATATATACACACACACACACACATTCTTCTTCTTTTAGTTTAATGGCGTATTGCAAATTAACACACATTGTTTGACCGTGCACATAATTTTAAAATCAAAATAGCTTCCCCCTCCCTCTTGCAGCGAACTCTGCTCTGATGACGTGTTTACAGGCGTGAGGGCGTGGCAACCTGTCAGTCACGTGATCCATCAATAGCAAACCACACCCATCAATTGCCCTATTTGTTCTTGTTCCAGATGTCAGTGTTGCCAGGTTTGTGTTTTTTATTTAGAATGCTAATTTCAGTGACTGCACTGTGAGTTTGAATGCAGGGTTTACATTTCTGCACTAAATCATCTTTATTTCAGCTACATGACACAGATGAGTACATATAAGATGACACATGCCTGCTAAAATAAACTAAAAGACTCACATGCTCAAACACCATTTCCTTTTTTATTGCAATGATTCATAATTTATAGTCAAGTCACCAAATATAGCGCCTTTTACAATACAGAGTATTCCAAAACACCTTTACAGAGATAAAACATTGCAACAAAAATGTTTTTCCCCAATTTTCATATACAGTAAGAGCCATATACAGTCAGCGTGTGTGTTCAGGAAGCAAAGTTGTGTATATTCTAAATAAGGATCAGATGATGTACATTATTCCACTTCACATACACGGACAAGAGATGTAGATTTTTAAGGGAGGGTTGCAACCAAATAATATAGTAGACACTGTATCTTAAAGGAAAGATACTCTATGTATTATCTTTAGGTAAATATACCATTCATCACGCATTTCCTCCCGTTACGTCACTTCCTTACGGGCGTGTGCGCGAGCTCTGATCGAGCCCAAACCATCTTTACCATATATGGGCAAAGCCTAGCCGTGCGCGCGCCGCCGCCTCTTCTGCGTTCAGTGACGGAAGTGCTCAGAGATTCGGACGGACCCAAACACACTCGCTTATTCATTTCAATCTTTCAATCTTTCGTTCACCGCAGGGAAATAAAGCCGATATGTCTTACGAGCTGAGTAAGTTAAAGTCTTTGTCTGTCTGCTCACTGCGCGTGCGTCTTGTTTGTGTATGTATGTGTGTGCGAACGCGAGTGTGCGTTACTGGCCTGTTTTACTCTGCTGAATATCCATGTAACGTTATCATGTTTCTCCAACGAATACCATGGTAATACCATTACGCGTGTCCAGAAACGTGGTATTGTAACGGGAGGTGTTATTTTGTGGACGTGTCTGAAGTGCTGCAGTTTAAACGGCGTAACTATATCTATCTAACTATGCAGAATTGAATGTAATTCTATGATCTATATTTCTGCCTGAAGAGTGTTAAACTGTGATTGTGCGACTGGATTCGAAACACTGATTTTTGTGTTGGTTTTGAGAATCATGATCAGCCTGACACCGAGTCAACCAATGGCGTGTGTTTGGGGCGGGACTATCTCGTCCCCTTGGAATTATAAAGGTTCTATCTGACATTTTTGTCAAAATTGAGTTATTCACATATTCTTATTCTGTGACGATTTATTTACATTATGCTGATGATGTTTTGTACATTTAGGGTGCCTGTTATTTTTATGTTTGAAAGAAACTTGTTCCCCATACACATTTTCCTATATGGAATGCAAAAACTTTGAAGCTCAATATCTCAAAACTGCTCAGAACGCACATAGAACCTTATAGTTCCAAGGGGACGAAATTCTGTCTGGCTGACCAATGGCAGACGGGGTGTGTTTGAAAACTGTCGTTATTTTTGCAGTTCAAAACATTAGGAACTGGTAACTGTCACTCAGTAACTGTCGTTAACTCAGACCTGAAGCTGGTCTCTTTAAAGAAGAAGTGAACGTGCTTATAAATATAAAAGTGTAAAAACGTTTACAGTCCCCCTGTGGTGAAAATCACAAAGTTTTTAATGTTGCTTATGTGGTGTTTTTAATATGTATTTACTCATGGTTTGTCTTGTACGCATAAGTCGAACAGCATTGCTGAGTATTTTCTCCTTATAACTAACTTAGTCTAAAATCGCAGTTTTTTTGTACGTCACAAACTACATTATAACCAATCAGATCAACCAGTGTATTCTTGAGCTGCTGTGAGTGAGTGGAGGCGGGGCTCATCTGCATATTCATAGAACAGCGTATATTAAATGAGGCAAGGGTGTCGAGTTACATTCAAGGTATTTTAAGGCATGAAGAATTTTTTATAGGAAAATTTGCACTCTAAAAATTGCTAGAACTCAAAGCTGTTAAGTCTCAAACAAATTTGAAGTTGATATCACAAAAAATTGAGCCGTGAAAAGAGTTTAAGGTACAGTTTCCATTGATAACATAACATCCAATTTCAAAACAGTTTTCACAGGATGAATTTTCTAGTGTTTACATGTATGAATAATACCTAATTTATGATGATTACTAATTAAATTACGTGAATTGGGTGGGTAAAGCAAATAAAAAAGAGCAAAGTGTCTCGTGACTGGGAATCAAACGGTAACAGGCTACAAGTAAAAGTCTTATTTTCTAATGTAAGAAGAAAGTTGTTTGCGCTAGATAAATTTGTAACGATATCTGTCTGAACGCTAATATAGTTATATTTATGGTCATCGTTCTTGGTGTGAGATTTATTGTCCAATTGATAAAATTTTTCCGTATTTGTTTTATAACACTAAAATAAGTTGATCAAGCTATGATCTGAAGTACTTAAGAATTTTCAAGAATTGCACTGAGAATGTATTACCGACCGGTATGTCTCCTGTCCGGCAGAGCGCGTGTTTGCCAGCCTGCCGCCACATGGAAGGGGCCGTGGCCAAAGTCCTGGGTGGAGAACCCCAAGGGGAACAACTTCCTGTACACCAACGGCAAGAGTGTGATCATCAGGAATATTCTGAGGTAAAGCCGGCTTGTCTGTGACTCAGGGATGCAGCTGATATGTCGATTCAAGAATTATTTTTTTAAACTCTACTTTTACAAAATTATGAATAAAGAATGTGCATCAAGTGTGTTCAGCATCAATCATATTTTTGTACATGCAACTTAATTTCATTGTAAATTGGAAAAAGTCATTATTTCAACAAATTTATTTTAAACTGCATAATGCGTCTGCCATTTTTAAACTTAAAGAAAGTTCCAGGTTTCTCTTATGCATAAATACGACATTGTGGTGGTGATCATAAGTGATACGAACTGTGTAAAAGTGATCTTTATCAAAATCATTTGAACCCACCATGTTTTCTTCAATTTTTTAAAAAAACTTTTAACACTATTCAATTTATAAAGGCTCTGTAAATAGCTTTTGTAGTACTTGCACGTATGATGTGTGAAAGATACCATATTTAACATGAGCTGAACTATTGTGGCTGTTTTTTTTTACAAAGGAAGTTAATTTGAACAAATATGTACACTGTTATTTACAAATATTTTCAAATAGGAAACGAATAGGAAATGAATTTCTAGTTGAAGTGTTTGGTACTGTGTCCGAATATTTTGAAGATATCAGCCTCAAATTTGGAACACAACTTATTTAGATTCATGGCATTGATTTTTCTCCCAATTTTAGAAGTAAAAATGTGTTTTAAAAAATATATTTAATATAAAAGATGAAAAATAGTACTTTTGTAAGTTTTTCATATCAATAAACTTAAAAATACTATAACTTTAAGATCACTTTATATATATATATATATATATATATATATATACACTTATATATCTGACACTGCTCAAAAAGTCACGTAATTGAATATAATTACTTTATAAATTATTAGGCTACCATAAAATAAATTCATAAATTAGATTTAAAAACTGTCAAAGTGAAAATTCATTTAATTGGGGTGAAAAAATGGTTGTTTTTGATGACCATGCGACGATTGTTAAAGTGATAATGTAGTGTTTATATTGTATAGATTATCTGTGTGATGGTGTTTTAGTGGCGTGAAGTCTTTAGCAATTCTGTCCTGCAGAACCCTGCGATCGCAGACGCTGCATCAAGACCTCATTCGGTGATCGTGCGAAACACTCTCCCAGCGCATTCTACATCGCTGTCCGGCGGTGAGTGGCGTGCTCGTCCTACTCTTGTCTGCGCCGTATTAGCGGCCTCGGAACCGTGTGCTCCTCTCCCGCCGCATACGTGTTCGGGGCAAAATCGCATCTGGGGCACACGACGCAGAAGGAGCATCTGCTGAAGTAATCGAGTACCAGCCGTCCGGAGGGAAGATCAAGGACATCGCCTGGACTGAAGACAGCAAGAGAGTGGCCGTTGTGGGGGAGGGCGAGAGAAGTGGTAGTGAACAGGTGCAGGCCACGCCCTTAGCCGGCCTGACGCCAGTGTTAACGCTGTCCCAGTGCTAGCGGTTTACTGATTCATATCCAGATCCGGTTTGTAACATACCGCAAGACTTGGTGTATATTGCTTAAAGGTGCAGTGTGTAAGTTTAAAAAGCTTCTAGTGGTGAGGTTGTGAATTGCATCCAACAGAAGTTACGGTGGCCGACAGGAAGTGATGTCGTCTTAGACTGCAGACAGTAGCCAGTTTCAGCGGTTTCTTTAATTGAGAAATTAGGTTTACCTGATTATTCAGTAAAGACGATGTTATTGCGGATATTATTGTTACTCGTTTATCATTGTGTCAGTGTTTTACTCGCTGACTTTAGCAGCTTCTTATGTAGAACAACATAGTGACAAAACATATTGTGTGTGTGTGCGCACAGGTTCGGCGCGGTGTTCCTGTGGGATTCG
The DNA here is from genome assembly GCA_030378365.1 of Hybognathus amarus. Taxonomy (NCBI): domain Eukaryota; kingdom Metazoa; phylum Chordata; class Actinopteri; order Cypriniformes; family Leuciscidae; genus Hybognathus; species Hybognathus amarus. The sequence continues at coordinate 11,888 of JAQIUQ010002515.1, read as the reverse complement.
GGCTCGTCTGTCGGAGAAGATTGTGGGTCACAGTAAGATCATTAACAGCGCTGGGACATTAAACAGAATCGAGGCTCGTATTGGTTGGTCACGGGCAGCGATGACAACTGCACCACCTTCCCTCGAGGGCCCGCCCTTCAAGTTCAAGTGCACCATGAGCGTGAAGTCACGCTCATTTTACTTCTGTGATGGTGACATATTATGCCTCTTTCAACAGATGTAATATAAATCTGATGGCGTCCCCAGAATGTGTGTGTGAATGTGTCCCCAGATCATTTATTATATATTGTCAAATTTGCCTCTCTTCTGGGTGAGGCAGAAACGCATCCGTTTTGTGTGTGTCCGCTTTAAATGCAAATGAGCTTTAACTCTCGACTCTCCGCTCAGAAGAGGGCTGGAGCCTCCACACGAGCTTCAGAGACTCCGGCAATGACAGCACAGGCGGATCCCACTGATCCAGGATCAGGAGTAACAGCAGCTTTAGCTCCGCCTCCTGGAGAGACTCAGGAGAAGCTCCACGTTTCCACGTTTCTGAATGTTAGCGGAGAGACTTTGTGTAGTTGTTGTGGAAGATCCTCTGATCATCTCATCATTATGTTGAACTCTTCCACAAGTGTCCACAGTTCCTGAGTTAGTGTTTAGAATACAGCGTGCACATGATCTGCTCAATAGTGTTCAGTGTTAAGAACTGGCTCTGTTGGCTGCCACTCAACCCAATGTGTGTGTGTGTGTGTGTGTGAATGTGCAGATTAAGGGCGGGAATATTATAATAAGATCCTAGTGATAAGATTATACAAATATATGTTTTGTCATGCTGTCAGAGAAGAGATCCACTCAGAATAGAGTCACTGGTTTCACTTCTCTCTGTTCTGGTGGAATTTCGCCACCACTACACACACACACACACACACACACACACACACACACACACGGGAAAGCAGACTCTCATGATATATTTAAGAGTGTTTAAAATAAAGCTTAAACAGCGAGTGAGGCGAGTCTTCTTCCCCAATCCTGTCCTGATGATTAAATGTTATACAAAGTAATTAAATGAATGACTTAATTCTGTTGTTTGTGTCTGTGCAAGCTTACTCAGTCCTATATAAATATAATACACACATTTTTATAAAATTAGTCCTTATGATTTACCTGTTGCCGTTTATAATTATTTAAATACGATTAAAGCTCTTTATTTATTTTGGTGCATATTTAGGACATTTCTTTAAACACTTAATCTTCTCTTATTTTAATGAAATTTATTGTATTTCTCTCTAATAACTGTGATCAAAAGTAATAACCAGGATCTGCCGTCGGCTCTCGCTGTGGCCGGTGTGTGAGGGAGACTCATGGGACATCTCTGAGTGGAGATCTGGTGTGTTTATAGAGGACTGAGCTGCTCCTATCCTGACCAGCACTATCTGTGCATCTCACACACACGTCTTCAGCTCGGCATTACAGAGCAAGTTCTGCTGGTCGTCTTTTGTTTTGTTCTTCAGGAACCATTTGGGATTTGATTCGATTAACTCAAAATGAATCAGATTTATATTTGCCACTTATAAGTCTCGAGAAGAGACATTTAGTTACAAGGAATCTCGAAGTATTTGCTCTGAGTCATATTTTCCATCCGCTGGCCTTTCACTAGTGTGTCGTACATCGAGAAGAAACTACAGGAACACATGTGGGCGGGGCTCGATTGTGTCTGTGAGGAGTTGATTGGATGGTTGTGGTTTGCTATTGGCTGATCTCCTGTGAGTGACAGGTTATAGCCCCGCCCACATCATCAGAGAAAGAGATGCTGCAAGAGGACGAACTGATTCTGATTGAACATGACTGTGATGTGTGTGTGTGTGTGTTTGCAGGATCAGGCAAGTCGCTTCGTGAACTTGTGCTGCGCTTCTCTCCTGATCGGAACCGTCTACGCCTCGGCTGGTGCCGACGGACAGGTGAGACGCTCGCCGTCTCTTCCTCATCCTCATCCTCTGAGGGACTTTCAGATCCACTGCTTACTCTGAGGACATTTAATTTAATATTCCACAGTATTATTGATCTCCTGCATTGACAGCATTATATGAGAACTGAGCTGAGCTGGACGATGACATCACGCTTTTCTCCAGAGCAGCTATATACTGTATATATATATAAATAAATTAATAACTTTTATACAGCAGAAATGAAGCATGACTGACGTACTTTACTGCATTATTCTCCTGGTTGTCTCTGTGAAGCTGCTCTGACACTCTGTGGTGTTAAAGCGCTGTCTAAATGAAGCCGACTTGACATTTAAGCTTTTATCTTGCTCTGTTCACTCTGTCTGTCCTTCCTCCGTCCAGTATTTTCCTGTACGATGCGGAAGAGTCGGAGAGAAGCTGGGAACTCTGGAGGAGAGAAGGCTCACTGACGGGCATTCTACGCTGTGAGTGTTGCGCACTGACACTAGCTTGATCATCCGCTGACGGCTTCATATAAAACAGTAACGATGCGACTGAGCTCCAGCTGATAGGTTGCCAGGTTGAGGTGACAAACGCGTTGAAATTGTGTATTGTGTGAATTATAATAATGCATTTAATACAAGATCGATCAACTGGTCAACATTAGACATTGGTCTCGATTATGCATAAGGGAGTTTGGGTCATGCAAATTACGGGACTTTCCCAGGAGAAATAACCAACCGGGAGATTAGGGTTAAAAACGGAAGAAACCTGGGAAAACGGAGTGTGAGGATGATCCTCTTCTTGTGCATTTTAACATTTTACTCATTACTTACCGAGCCTCTCATGGCCAAGAACCGTCACACACACATACACACACACACACTCGCTCTCTAACTCTTCCCAGAACTCTGTGTTCGGCCCGACTCTCAGTGAGAACCATGGCCTCTTGTTCAATCTTTAAAAAACACTTAATTAAGCGTATGCTGTGGTATTTGTACAGCTGTTTGTTTTGCATGTGACTGTTGTAAATGTGTGCTACTGTAAAGCACTGTGACCCTCGTCTGTGAACCGTGTGTTCCTCCTCAGGTGAGCTGGAGTCCCGACAGCACGCAGCTGATCTCTCGCATCGGGAGACAAGACGGTGAAGCTGTGGGACTGGCCACCGGGACAGGGGCTCACGACCTTTAACCTGGGCTCAGATGTGCTGGACCAGCAGCTGGTGGCTGCTCGTGGCAGAAGAACCACCTGCTCAGTGTCTCTCTGTCAGGATTCATCAACTACCTGGACAAGACACTGCCCCGACCGGCCCCTGCGCACTCATCAAGGTCACACTCATCACTGACACTACTGTTTTTCTGCTTAAAGGTGCAGTGTGGGATATTCAGGAGGATCTGTTGACAGCAGTATCATAAACATAACTGTGGTTCAGTGTTATAAAGAGCTTACATAATGACCCGTTATGTTTTTATTAGCTTAGAATGAGCGTTTCGCTCCACACACACCGCGGGTCAGCTTACAGTCATGTGTCTACGGTGGCCCTGAGCAGACAAACGCGTTTCGTCACTATGTTAAGCGGCTAAAGTCAGCGAGTAAAACATTGACACAATGATAAACAAGTAACAATAATATTCACAATAACATTGTTTTACTGAATAATTAAATAAACCTAATTTCTTAATTTATCTTTGTAAAGAAACTCGCTAAACTGGCTCCTCTCTGATGACATCACTTCCTGTCGGCCACTGTAACTTCTGTTGGGTGCAATTCACAACCTCACCACTAGATGCTGCTAACACTTACACACTGCACCTTTAAACAAACACAGTTCTTCATTTACCTTTGCACTCCAAGCGAGCGTGGCGGTCCACGAGGTGGGCGGAGTTATGAGGTTTGACAGGTTGTCTAATATAGCTTTTATTAATTTATATTTGAGTTTTAGTCAGTGTAGTGCTTCAACTAGTTACTTCAACTCAAATAAGAAATGTTTCTTTCGGCATAGTTATTTATATTTAGTTTTAATATATTAAGGAATGAAAGTGTTGCTAAGTTTTTAGTTAACTGGAGTGGTTGTGTGTGTTTCAGGGTCACACCAAATCCATCCAGTGTCTGACGGTTCATAAAGCGGACGGCCGGCTGAACATCTACTCTGGCAGTCATGATGGACACATTAATATCCTTCAGCTCAACCTGCAGCTTCACTCTAATAGAGTCAATGCAAACTTCAGATATGAGACTAAATCAAATTAAGACAAGAGTCTTTAGTCCAGTGTGGGTCCAGTACAGGTTCTGTGTATGTCCAGTGTGGGTCCAGTAGCAGGTTCTGTGTATGTCCAGTGTGGGTCCAGTACAGGTTCTGTGTATGTCCAGTGTGGGTCCAGTACAGGTTCTGTGTATGTCCAGTGTGGGTCCAGTAGCAGGTTCTGTGTATGTCCAGTGTGGGTCCAGTACAGGTTCTGT
>JAQIUQ010002515.1:0-5000 GCA_030378365.1 Hybognathus amarus | reverse complement strand
CTCAGCTGAAGAACTCTTACAGGAGCGTTCGCCTGCGGGTGAAACACACTAATACACACTTCCAGCATTATTACACACAACACACACTCGGGTATTAAACAACAACTAGTGAGAAATTAGCAATCACAGCAAATAGACACAACTGAACACAGAGACCATAGAAATAAACAGAGTTTGAAGATTTACAGGTAAAATAACACAGAACTTTATAAGTCGGGTCAGATTCAGACCAGTTCTGATGGTGTGTGTGTGTGTGTGTGTGTGCAGGACGGGAAGGTGCGCCTGTACTCTGTCCAGGGAAACACCCTGAAGCATGATGGGAAGGTGCTGGAGGTCCAGGGGCCTGTGACGGACATGCAAGCTACTCGAAGGACGGGCGTTCCTGGCCGTGACGGATGAGAAGAAGGTCGTCACTGTCTTCACCGTCGCAGACGGATACACGGTACACCCCTCTCACACACACACACACACACACACACACACACACACACACACACACACACACACACACACACACACAAAACACACACACACACACACACACACTTATCCACTGTGTCGCTGCTGTGCTGGCCGCTGTGAGGTTCAGTCTTCAGGCCTCTGGTGTGTGAAGTGTAAGCTGTGTGTGTTGCAGGAGAAGAGCGAGTTCTGACGGCCACCATGCGAGAGGTGGTGTGTGTGTCCTGGTCCCCTGATAATGAGCACTTGGCCACGGGCGGGATGGACATGCATGGTGTACGTGTGGGACCGTCAGCGACCCCGACAAGAGGATCAAACTGCCAGGTACTCACGCACACACACACACACACACACACACACACACACACACACACACACACACATATAACTATACACACTGTATAAAGACACTTTTTTTGTTGTTCTTTATTTATTATTCTTTATTATTAAATTTTGAGTCCAAGTTTGTTTTAATTATGTTATAATTGTTAAATGTGATGTGTGTCTGATGCTGAGAGCTTCTGCTTCAGCCGAGAGATGTGTGTTTACATCAGCACTGATCACGTGATCGGGTCCATGTGTGTGTTATATACGTCATTAACGCTATTTCTACATTACTCTATTTCTACATCATTAACACTAATTCTACATTATGCTAATTCTATGTCATTACACTATTTCTACATCATTACGTTCATTTCTAACATCATTACACTAATTCTACATCATTACACTAATTCTACATTATGCTAATTCTATGTCATTACACTATTTCTGACATCATTACACTAATTCTACATTTATGCTAATTCTATGTCATTACTCTATTTCTACATCATTACACTATTTCTACATCATTACACTAATTCTACATCATTACACTAATTCTACATTATGCTAATTCTGTATGTCATTACTCTATTTCTACATCATTACACTATTTCTACATCATTACACTATTTCTACATCATTACACTAATTCTACATTACGCTATTTCTACATCATTACACTATTTCTACATCATCACACTATTTCTACATCATTACACTAATTCTACATCATTACACTAATTCTACATCATTACACTAATTCTACATCATTACACTGATATCTACACTTAATGCTATTTTGATGTTCATTACACTATGATTCTAACATTATTTATGTTATTCTACACACATTACGCTATTTCTGCTCTTCATTACATTATTTCTACATCATTACACTATTTCTACATCATTACACTAATTCTACATCATTACACTAATTCTACATCATTACACTAATTCTACATCATTACACTAATTCTACATTATGCTATTTCTATGTCATTACACTATTTCTACATCATTACGTTATTTCTACATCATTACGCTATTTCTGTTTCATTACATTATTTCTACATCATTGCGCTATTTCTACATCATTAGACTTTTGACATTTGGTTGCATGTAAATGTAGCCACTGAGATAGACTTCAGGAAATGACCTGTGTGTGTGTGTGTGTGTGTGTGTGTGTTCGCAGACACCCATCGGCTGCATCACGTCAGTGGCTCTGGCCTGGCTGAACGCCAACACACTCGTCACGACGTCTCCACGACGCCTGCATCAAACAGTGGACTCTGAAAATCTGAGACTCAGACCAACAGCAACACACTCTCGCTCTCGCTGTCTTCTGTCGCTCTTCCTCTTTTCCTTCCGTCTGTTCATCACCGCTGCTCTTGCTCTCGCCGTCTCCGGGCGGGTCGTGTGCGGAAGCGCATTCACACCGCGTCTGGGATCTATAGCTGGAATCTGGGGTTATAAAGTTGAAATTGTAAAATACTTTTAATAAAATATAACAAAATAGTATGGAGAAATCGACAAGTTAGAGATTATTACATAATAAGATGAAATTGCTTAAAAAGCATAAAAAGTCGAAAATGACTGGAAAAGTCATAATTATGTTTATAAAATTTTGACCTATGTCGGAATTGCCTTAAGTCATAATTATGACATTTGTCAAATTTGACTTGTTGAAATAAAATATACTAAATTGAAATTGTGTAGAAATAGACAGCTGAAATTGACTTGAGTCATAATATTTTATGTCAATGTCAACTTTGTCAATTTCGATTTAATGTGAATTACAACGTTTTTGTCAGTTTCTAATTTATCGTCAATTTCTACATAATTCCAACTTATTATAACATATTTCAACTTGGGTAACATAATTATGACATACTCAAGTGGAAATTTTGACTTAAACAGTCAAAACTGACATCATAATTATAACAAAAAGTCTAAATTGACATACTAAGACTGAAATTTACATTGTCGAAAGTGACCAAGTCATACTATGACTATCAGAATCTGCGAAAATTGAAATAGATTTGAAATGCTGAGATGGACTGGTCTAAATTGACACCTAGTGGAAATGTATGATACTAAATCGAGTTAAAGTGCTGAATTAAAAACTCCATAATTATGACATTTTTATCTTATTTGTTGTAATGTCATAATTCTGATTCTGGTGTGGTGTAGACGGGCTTCCGTGAAGAGATCAGCAACAGAAACAGACATCAAACACTTGACCTTCCAGAACAAAACATGTGACCAGAGTCTGTCATGTGACATTCCAGAGGGCAGGGTCAGAGTTCACGAGGTGCGCCTGAACCCTGATGTGGGCTGAGAAGAGAACGTTAGGGAGCAATAATCAAACCAATTGCAGATCGTGTCTGTGTGTGTGTGTCTGTGTGTGTGTGTGTGAGAGAGAGAGACAGTATTTCGCTTCTTCTCAACCCTCCCATGATGTTTATTTACTGTTTTTGTTGGATGTCTCTGGTTCATTTTTCTTTGGGTGGATGTGGTTCATAATTATATTAATAATGATAATAAAACACTTTTTATGCAATTTTCCCTCTCAAGTTTCTGTCTCTTAAAACTCATTCACAGACAGTCACACACACTAAAAAACGGTGCAGGTCATGTTTCTCCACAGTATTTTTTTCCCCATTACAATCATCTAAAATAAAGATTTCTAAGATTTATTATAGAAAATTACTTCACATATAAACAGACAAATTCAATTCAAAGTGAAAACAATATATGTTTATATAAATTATATGTTTTTATTATATAATATTTTTTATTTAACACTTTTTAATATTATTATGTATTAATTATTCCAGCACAGTGGGTGACGTCAGCGTGACTAAAGCAGGAACTAAAGGGCGGGAAATTGAGCGCGAGCGTGTCCAAACATAATCGTTTTGTCAGTTAGCATTATAGTTGGTTAAACTGACAGGCGTCATTACCGGATCGGAATAACTGAGAATTGATGATAATTAGCGGCGCTGTGACTGTATGGCGACACGGAACTGGTTAAAGTTGAACTATACCAGCAGTCTCCAGTCGAGTGAAGAACACTTTGACTATAGCTAACATGTTTACATCCTCAAACCTAATAGTTACAAAAAAACGACCAAGATGCTCTTCAGAAGCCGCCGTGGTGGAGCTGTGAGGGTTTCGGAAGGTCATCCATTACTCCAGGTAAGACTCATTACTGCTCCTTCATTAGTGCAGCGGCTGAGGTGTCGGTGGTGTCGGGTTACAGCGCGTCTCCTGCGGGCCAGCAGAGGGCGCCGTGTCCCCTTGGAATTATAAGGTTCTATCTGCGTTCTGAGCAGTTTTGAGATATTGAGCTTCAAAGTTTTTGTCATTCCATATAGGCAAATGTGTATGGGGAACAAGTTTCTTTCAAACATAAAAATAACAGGCACCCTAAATGTACAAAACGCATCACATAATGTAAATAAATCGTCACAGAATAAGAATATGTGAAATAACTCAATTTTGACAAAAATGTCAGATAGAAACCTTCTAATTCCAAGGGGACGACTGCACAATCCTTCAGTTTACGAGTTCAAACCGTTTCATTATTAATCTTTAGCATAATAATTTTAGTAAAGTCTATATGAAAAAAAAAAAACAAAAAAAGCATGATTTGAGATGTTCCAAAGCCAAATCTTTAACTGCAATGGGTCACACTGCTAATACTGAATGTTCTTCCTTAGTGTGTCTGTCTAGTTTTCCAGCGCTAATATATAAACATGACCGAAGATATTAAGTCTTGTTTAATGAAAAATGTATATTTAAAAAAAAACCACTTCGGTCTCACATTTTTAAGTTTTTTCATCAGTCAGTGACGTGAAGTTCCTGGAAAAAGATATAAAGATTTTATTTTATTTATAAGATAGATGTCTTCATATTTTCACGAGGTTTCTTTGTTTACATGTTTCTCCAGAAGTCCTGAAAGTTAAAGCGAAGGAAATGGAGATACATTACCAATATGAAGTGAATTACAGTAATGGAGACTCATGTAGAGACACACAGAGCAGATTATTCATTACACACACACACACACAAGAGAGAGAGAGAGAGAGAGAGAGAGGCTGATGGGTATGAGGTGAGTTTCTTCTGATCATTTCTGCTTTCGTTTACAAATTAACAAGAACTGAGATTGAGACAGTAGTAAGAGTGATATGATGAAAACCATAAAG
>JAQIUQ010002514.1:0-210905 GCA_030378365.1 Hybognathus amarus | reverse complement strand
CTTCGTTCAGTTACGTATTGCTGTTTTTTTTTTCGGGTCAAAATTTTGATTTTCTTGAAACTCTGGATTCTGATAGAGGGCCATGGGACTTAGATCTGAGTGCAAAAATGGAGGCTCTAGACCCTTCCAGAGCTGAGATATTTAGATATTTATAATGGCATACAGAGCTGAGATATTGAGATATTTACAATGGCATAAATGCTACGTGAAATCTCAATATCTCAGCTCTGGAAGGTATAGAGCCTCCATTTTTGCACTCAGATCTAAGTCACATGGCCCTCTATCAGAATCCAGAGTTTCAAGAAAATCAAAATTTTGACCCAAAGAAAACGACAGTGGTACCCCTTACGTTTTTTTTTCGGGTCAAAATTTTGATTTTCTTGAAACTCTGGATTCTGATAGAGGGCCATGTGACTTAGATCTGAGTGCAAAAATGGAGGCTCTAGACCCTTCCAGAGCTGAGATATTGAGATTTCACGTAGCATTTATGCCATTGTAAATATCTCAATATCTCAGCTCTGTATGCCATTATAAATATCTCAATATCTCAGCTCTGGAAGGGTCTAGAGCCTCCATTTTTGCACTCAGATCTAAGTCACATGGCCCTCTATCAGAATCCAGAGTTTCAAGAAAATCAAAATTTTGACCCGAAAAAAAAACATAAGGGGTACCACTGTCGATTTTTTTTGGGTCAAAATTTTGATTTTCTTGAAACTCTGGATTCTGATAGAGGGCCATGGGACTTAGATCTGAGTGCAAAAATGGAGGCTCTAGACCCTTCCAGAGCTGAGATATTGAGATCTCACGTAGCATTTATGCCATTGTAAATATCTCAATATCTCAGCTCTGTATGCCATTATAAATATCTAAATATCTCAGCTCTGGAAGGGTCTAGAGCCTCCATTTTTGCACTCAGATCTAAGTCACATGGCCCTCTATCAGAATCCAGAGTTTCAAGAAAATCAAAATTTTGACCCAAAAAAAAACGTAAGGGGTACCACTGTCGTTTTTTTTTCGAGGTCAAAATTTAGATTTTCTTGAAACTCTGGATTCTGATAGAGGGCCATGGGACTTAGATCTGAGTGCAAAAATGGAGGCTCTAGACCCTTCCAGAGCTGAGATATTTAGATATTTATAATGGCATACAGAGCTGAGATATTGAGATATTTACAATGGCATAAATGCTACGTGAAATCTCAATATCTCAGCTCTGGAAGGTGCTAGAGCCTCCATTTTTGCACTCAGATCTAAGTCCCATGGCCCTCTATCAGAATCCAGAGTTTCAAGAAAATCAAAATTTTGACCCGAAAAAAAAACGACAGTGGTACCCCTTACGTTTTTTTTTCGGGTCAAAATTTAGATTTTCTTGAAACTCTGGATTCTGATAGAGGGCCATGGGACTTAGATCTGAGTGCAAAAATGGAGGCTCTAGACCCTTCCAGAGCTGAGATATTTAGATATTTATAATGGCATACAGAGCTAAGATATTGAGATATTTACAATGGCATAAATGCTACGTGAGATCTCAATATCTCAGCTCTGGAAGGGTCTAGAGCCTCCATTTTTGCACTCAGATCTAAGTCCCATGGCCCTCTATCAGAATCCAGAGTTTCAAGAAAATCAAAATTTTGACCCAAAAAAAAACGACAGTGGTACCACTTCGTTTTTTTTTCGAGGTCAGAAATTTTGATTTTCTTGAAACTCTGGATTCTGATAGAGGTCCATGTGACTTAGATCTGAGTGCAAAAATGGAGGCTCTAGACCCTTCCAGAGCTGAGATATTTAGATATTTATAATGGCATACAGAGCTGAGATATTGAGATATTTACAATGGCATAAATGCTACGTGAGAATCTCAATATCTCAGCTCTGGAAGGTCTAGAGCCTCCATTTTTGCACTCAGATCTAAGTCCCATGGCCCTCTATCAGAATCCAGAGTTTCAAGAAAATCTAAATTTTGACCCAAAAAAAAACAACAGTGGTACCCCTTACGTTTTTTTTCTGGGTCAAAATTTTGATTTTCTTGAAACTCTGGATTCTGATAGAGGGCCATGTGACTTAGATCTGAGTGCAAAAATGGAGGCTCTAGACCCTTCCAGAGCTGAGATATTTGAGATATTTATAATGGCATACAGAGCTGAGATATTGAGATATTTACAATGGCATACATGCTACGTGAAATCTCAATATCTCAGCTCTGGAAGGGTCTAGAGCCTTCATTTTTGCACTCAGATCTAAGTCACATGGCCCTCTATCAGAATCCAGAGTTTCAAGAAAATCAAAATTTTGACCCAAAAAAAAAACGACAGTGGTACCCCTTATGTTTTTTTTTTGTGCAAAAAAAAAAGTTTCTTGAAACTCTGGATTCTGATCAAGGGCCATGGGACTTAGACCTGAGTGCAAAAATGGAGGCTCTAGACCCTTCCAGAGCTGAGATATTGAGATATTTATAATGGCTCAATATCTCTGTATGTCACAAATATCTCATAAATATCTCAATATCTCAGCTCTGGAAGGGTCTAGAGCCTCCATTTTTGCACTCAGGTCTAAGTCCCATGGCCCTCTATCAGAATCCAGAGTTTCAAGAAACTTTTTTTTCGCACAAAAAAAAAAAAAAACGACAGTGGTACCCCTTATGTGTTTTTTTTTGTGCAAAAAAAAAAGTTTCTTGAAACTCTGGATTCTGATAGAGGGCCATGGGACTTAGACCTGAGTGCAAAAATGGAGGCTCTAGACCCTTCCAGAGCTGAGATATTGAGATATTTAAAATGGCTCAATATCTCAGTATGTCACAAATATCTCATAAATATCTCAATATCTCAGCTCTGGAAGGGTCTAGAGCCTCCATTTTTGCACTCAGGTCTAAGTCCCATGGCCCTCTATCAGAATCCAGAGTTTCAAGAAACGTTTGTTTTTTTTTTCGCACAAAAAAAAAACCCCGACAGTGGTACCCCTTATGTTTTTTTTTGTGCGAAAAAAAAAATTTCTTGAAACTCTGGATTCTGATAGAGGGCCATGGGACTTAGACCTGAGTGCAAAAATGGAGGCTCTAGACCCTTCCAGAGCTGAGATATTGAGATATTTATAATGGCTCAATATCTCAGTATGTCACAAATATCTCATAAATATCTCAATATCTCAGCTCTGGAAGGGTCTAGAGCCTCCATTTTTGCACTCAGGTCTAAGTCCCATGGCCCTCTATCAGAATCCAGAGTTTCAAGAAACTTTTTTTTTCGCACAAAAAAAAAATGACAGTGGTACCCCTTATGTTTTTTTTTGTGCGAAAAAAAAGTTTCTTGAAACTCTGGATTCTGATAGAGGGCCATGGGACTTAGACCTGAGTGCAAAAATGGAGGCTCTAGACCCTTCCAGAGCTGAGATATTGAGATATTTATAATGGCTCAATATCTCAGTATGTCACAAATATCTCATAAATATCTCAATATCTCAGGCTCTGGAAGGGTCTAGAGCCTCCATTTTTGCACTCAGGTCTAAGTCCCATGGCCCTCTATCAGAATCCAGAGTTTCAAGAAACTTTTTTTTCGCACAAAAAAAACAAAAAAACATAAGGGGTACCACTGTCATTTTTTTTTTCTGTGCAAAAAAAAAAGTTTCTCCAATCTTCTTGAAACTCTGGATTCTGGTAGAGAGGCCATGGGACTTAGACCTGAGTGCAAAAATGAAGGCTCTAGACCCTTCCAGAGCTGAGATATTGAGATATTTATAATGGCTCAATATCTCAGTATTTCACAAATATCTCATAAATATCTCAATATCTCAGCTCTGGAAGGGTCTAGTGCCTCCATTTTTGCACTCAGGTCTAAGTCCCATGGCCCTCTATCAGAATCCAGAGTTTCAAGAAACTTTTTTTGTCGCACAAAAAAAAAACCCAAAAAACATAAGGGGTACTACTGTCGTTTTTTTTTTTTTTGTGCGAAAAAAAAAGTTTCTCCAATCTTCTTGAAACTCTGGATTCTGATAGAGGGCCATGGGACTTAGACCTGAGTGCAAAAATAAAGGCTCTAGACCCTTCCAGAGCTGAGATATTGAGATATTTATAATGGCTCAATATCTCAGTATGTCACAAATATCCCATAAATATCTCAATATCTCAGCTCTGGAAGGGTCTAGAGCCTCCATTTTTGCACTCAGGTCTAAGTCCCATGGCCCTCTATCAGAATCCAGAGTTTTAAGAAACGTTTTTTTTTCTTTTTTCGCACAAAAAAACACCTACAGTGGTACCCCTTATTTTCTTTTTTTTTTGTGCGCAAAAAAAGTTTCTTGAAACTCTGGATTCTGATAGAGGGCCATGGGACTTAGACCTGAGTGCAAAAATGGAGGCTCTAGACCCTTCCAGAGCTGAGATATTGAGATATTTATAATGGCTCAATATCTCAGTATGTCACAAATATCTCATAAATATATCTCAGCTCTGGAAGGGTCAAGAGCCTCCATTTTTGCACTCAGGTCTAAGTCCCATGGCCCTCTATCAGAATCCAGAGTTTCAAGAAACTTTTTTTTTTTTCGCACAAAAAAAAAACCCGACAGTGGTACCCCTTATGTTTTTTTTGTGCGAAAAAAAAGTTTCTTGAAACTCTGGATTCTGATAGAGGGTCATGGGACTTAGACCTGAGTGCAAAATGGAGCCTCTAGACCCTTCCAGAGCTGAGATATTGAGATATTTATAATGGCTCAATATCTCAGTATGTCACAAATATCTCGTAAATATCTCAATATCTCAGCTCTGGAAGGGTCTAGAGCCTCCATTTTTGCACTCAGGTCTAAGTCCCATGGCCCTCTATCAGAATCCAGAGTTTCAAGAAACTTTTTTTTTCGCACAAAAAAAAAACGACAGTGGTACCCCTTATGTTTTGTTTTTTTGTGCGAAAAAAAAGTTTCTTGAAACTCTGGATTCTATAGAGGGCCATAGGACTTAGACCTGAGTGCAAAACTGAAGGCTCTAGACCCTTCCAGAGCTGAGATATTGAGATATTTATTATGGCTCAATATCTCAGTATGTCACAAATATCTCATAAATATCTCAATATCTCAGCTCTGGAAGGGTCTAGAGCCTCCATTTTTGCACTCAGGTCTAAGTCCCATGGCCCTCTATCAGAATCCAGAGTTTCAAGAAACTTTTTTTTGTTGCACAAAAAAAAAAAAAAAAAAAAAAAACATAAGGGGTACCACTGTCATTTTTTTTTATGCGAAAAAAAAAAGTTTCTCCAATCTTCTTGAAACTCTGGATTCTGGTAGAGGGCCATGGGACTTAGACCTGAGTGCAAAAATGAAGGCTCTAGACCCTTCCAGAGCTGAGATATTTAGATATTTATAATGGCTCAATATCTCAGTATGTCACAAATCTCTCATAAATATCTCAATATCTCAGCTCTGGAAGGGTCTAGAGCCTCCATTTTTGCACTCAGGTCTAAGTCCCATGGCCCTCTATCAGAATCCAGAGTTTCAAGAAACTTTTTTTCGCACAAAAAAACAAAAAACATAAGGGGTACTACTGTCGTTTTTTTTTTTTTTGTGCGAAAAAAAGTTTCTCAAATCTTCTTGAAACTCTGGATTCTGATAGAGGGCCATGGGACTTAGACCTGAGTGCAAAAATAAAGGCTCTAGACCCTTCCAGAGCTGAGATATTGAGATATTTATAATGGCTCAAATATCTCAGTATGTCACAAATATCCCATAAATATCTCAATATCTCAGCTCTGGAAGGGTCTAGAGCCTCCATTTTTGCACTCAGGTCTAAGTCCCATGGCCCTCTATCAGAATACAGAGTTTCAAGAAACTTTTTTTCGCACAAAAAAACAAAACATAAGGGGTACCACTGTCGTTTTTTTTTTTTTTTTGTGCGAAAAAAAGTTTCTCCAATCTTCTTGAAACTCTGGATTCTGATAGAGGAGCCATGGGACTTGGACCTGAGTGCAAAAATGAAGGCTCTAGACCTTCCAGAGCTGAGATATTGAGATATTTATAATGGCTCAATATCTCAGTATGTCACAAATATCTCATAAATATCTCAATATCTCAGGTCTGGAAGGGTCTAGAGCCTCCATTTTTGCACTCAGGTCTAAGTCCCATGGCCCTCTATCAAAATCCAGAGTTTCAAGAAACTTTTTTTTTCGCACAAAAAAAAAAAAAAAAAAACATAAGGGGTACCACTGTCATTTTTTTTGTGCGAAAAAAAAAGTTTCTCCAATCTTCTTGAAACTCTGGAATCTGGTAGAGGACCATGGGACTTAGACCTGAGTGCAAAAATGAAGGCTCTAGACCCTTCCAGAGCTGAGATATTGAGATATGTATAATGGCTCAATATCTCAGTATGTCACAAATATCTCATAAATATCTCAATATCTCAGCTCTGGAAGGGTCTAGAGCCTCCATTTTTGCACTCAGGTCTAAGTCCCATGGCCCTCTATCAGAATCCAGAGTTTCAAGAAACTTTTTTTTTTTTCGCACAAAAAAAAAACCCCGACAGGGGTACCCCTGTATGTTTTTTTTGTGCGAAAAAAAAAGTTTCTCTGAAACTCTGGATTCTGATAGAGGACCATGGGACTTAGACCTGAGTGCAAAATGAAGGCTCTAGACCCTTCCAGAGCTAGATATTGAGATATTTATAATGGCTCAATATCTCAGTATGTCTCAAATATCTCATATTCTCAATATCTCAGCTCTGGAAGGGTCTAGAGCCTCCATTTTTGCACTCAGGTCTTAGTCCCATGGCCCTCAATCAGAATCCAGAGTTTCAAGAAGATTGGAGAAACTTTTTTTCGCACTAAAAAAAACACACAGTGGTACCCCTTATGTTTTTTTTTTTAGTGCGAAAAAAAAAGTTTCTCCAATCTTCTTGAAACTCCGGATTCTGATAGAGGGCCATGGGACTTAGACCTGAGTGCAAAAATGGAGGCTCTAGACCCTTCCAGAGCTGACATATTGAGATATTTATGAGATTTTTATGACATACTGAGATATTGAGCCATTATAAATATCTCAATATCTCAGCTCTGGAAGGGTCTAGAGCCTCCATTTTTGCACTCAGGTCTTAGTCCCATGGCCCTCTATCAGAATCCAGAGTTTCAAGAAGATTGGAGAAACTTTTTTTCGCACTTTTTTCGCAATTTTTAAATACATTTTTTACTACTGTTAAACTTAAAAGAATATTTAAAAGCTTATTTCATACACTAAAAGTGAGCATATAGTCCCAAGTATTGAATTAGAACTTTTTTAGTTAAATAATTGTGACTTTAATTAAATAATTGTGACTTTTTCACTTAATTTTTTTAATTTTTAATAAAAAAATGTACAAAATTAAACTTTTTTAATTAAATAATTGTCTATATTTAATTATACACAAAAGAAAAAAAAAAAAAAAAAGAGCATGAACATAGCCTAAAGTAAATGATTGGTCTGCATTTCATGGCCTAGTAGTGTTGAGTAATATTGACAGAGAAATTTAAATGGGTTCATCAGAGGTAACCAAGACTATTTAGATGGAATGACACCACAAATCAAAATATGACAGAATGCACTCATAGTTCAGCATCAGAATTCACTATTGTTCATCCAAGTGCTTGAAACGGCTCTTAGCTTTAATCCTGTTCTGAGACTGAGAATTATCTGCCTTAACTGGACAGCTATTTGAATGACATTCAAATTTCAACAAACTGGATAAGTGAGAAAAGTCTAGACAGTGAAGTAAATCTTGATCCTGCCTTTTCTTCCAGTCTAGAACACTCATCAGCATTACAGATGAAGAGTTTTAAAAAGCATTTTAGGGAAGTGTCAACATGAAACTGGCTAGGTGAATACAGAATAAAAACATTAGTCTCTGTGTTGTGCAAGTATATATAGGTGTTTTATTCCACGTGACGTGAAGTACATTTCTGCACTCAGAGTGTGTGGGGGGGTTTGTGTTGAACATTGTGAAGTTGTTGTGTGGGTGATTAAGTGTAACATCTGCCTGTGAACAGGATGAGTCAGGTTTGAGTTCCGACATGCTTGTGTACCCATTACTGCAAGGCCTGTGCATCAGAAATCATTCCAACAATGAAATATTGATTAGAGATGCCTGAGGGCATCCAGGTGTCTTTGAGAACATTATGAAACGTCAATGTGTTACAAGTTCAATGTCTAAAATCAGTTTTAATATTATGCAATCAGATCGTGGAGTCTGTCCTGAGGCGGTGCAGCTCGTGCATCATTTCTACGTTGTGGATCTAGGAAAGTCAATAAATCTTAAGGAACTGGGCTTGAATTTGACTGCAGTTAACAGCTCAAGATAAAAGTATCCACAAAATACCATAATATCTAATACACATTATTTAAGGGGAAATTCGGCTCTGTGGTCGACGAATCAAATGTACTCACATTATCAAAATCACTGGTCGACTGCAGTATTATGAAAAAGAATATGGTTGTGGCATCTTAGTGTAGGCTGCTCAAGGCTCTAATCACAAACCAAACTGCTGGGGCCAATATCAGCTCAGGTCCCTCAGATTCCCACAATGCAGTGCAGCTGCCAGGGCTAACACCACACAAACTGGGGCTGAAGCCAGAGGCCTGGAGGGGTTATAGCAAGAACAGAGAGAGGGAGAGAGATGCCAAGAAAGCCTCTGGGCAGCATGACATGTGAAGAGACAGGATAAACTAAGAATATAATCAGAAAGAAATGGTCACAAAACTGAAAGAGGCAGAAAACACGAGAATGTGACAAGGGGCTAAACAGCTTAAGAAAGTGTCTGACAGAAACATATTAAAATGTTAAATTAAATTGTACACAGGACAGAGAAAACAGACACATTGCGGTCCCATTGACTAAATGTGGAAAAAAGGTCCATCAATGAGGAAGAAGCACAGCTCACACAGAAGTCTTTCAAACCAAGTAGCTTTCTCTTGGTTAACATGCTGAACCCATGTGACCCACTTAAACCCACATTATGGCCCTCAAAATTCCAGATCATACAGATTTATATTGAAATAACTTTTACCGGCAGAAATTCGGAAATTGTGACCACATCTTGAGGAACAGAAAAGACATTAAAAAATAAATAAATAAATAAATAAAGTTGCAATGTAATGGAAGTACCAAAAGATTGTTATGGTAGTTTTGTATTGTGATGTAGGTCAAAGAGAAATTGATTATATAAAAAGAAAAAGAGGGACATGGATTTGATGCTTTGAACAGTTGTTGATTGGATGAGGCATATCTGAATGTGCACTTGGTTAAATTTAAGAAAGGGGCAGACTTAATGATTAGAGTAGTCCAGTATACGTCACTAGAAAATTTAGTTATTCCTTTAAGAACAACATGAAATTGTATTTTTTTTTATGAAATCTTCATAGATTAATCATTCACAATAAGGTCAATAACATGCATTTAGAATTACCATTTCATGCTAACTTTCATTTGACTAGCGGCAGAACTTGTGTGCGAGATGGTAATTGCGGAATGCAAAATCACATTGTGTGAAACTGAACCTCTCAAGATTGCGTTCTTGGGTCTTTCACAGAGAGTGAGACGCACAGAGAGTGAACTCTGAAGAATGGAAAAGAACAGAGGTTCTCAGACATTTTGAATGTTGAATGGAACACCAATGTGCGAAATACTGACAAATAATTGTTACCTTAAAAAATATTTGCCTTAAAAAATATTTTTAAAAAGTAGTGGAAAACAAAAATGCATTCAGTCTAAATCAGCTCTTTGAGAGGGCAAATTTTAAATGATTTAATAGAATAAAACCCACAAAGAACAACAAAAAACAAGCAGCATGAAGCTGATTTCATATTTATTTTTAATACCAAAAAACTAAATATAAAAAAAAGATCACAATGACCACAATTAAACAAATAAAACTTAAGAAAAACTTCAACAGCTCAAAAAAGATACAAAGCTATTTAACTGACACTCTATTTTAACAGAAACAAATAATATTAGCAATTTAATGTGCATTCCAGCTAAGACGATTTTTCCTAACAAATCATTCAAGCTACAAAGTGAGGGACATCGCAAAGTCAAAATATCTGCTTTTGTTTTTTCTTCTTTTTTATTATTCTGAAAAAATAAGAAGGAATGGGTTGCGTAGGCAGTTGGATTTCAACTAATGCATTAATGTCCATCTCCTACCTGTTTTTACAACTGAAATTAATGCTCTGCTTTGAAACATCTTATACTTTGAGACATGAGTAACATTAAGTGTAAATAATTGTCCTTATACATGCCTTAGAAGGGAGCAAACCATTCCAGGTGAATTCCAACACACCTGGGATTTCTTCGGGAACCATCCACCTGTCCTTTGAGATGACCTAGAAGTTAGCTGGTATGACAGGAGGAAACTGAGTGAAAGGTTCCTTTAAATCCTGGCTCCAGCTCTCAGATTAGTGAATGACTTCCCTAAAGGCATGTTCTTACACATAGACAAACTCTCCCATAAATACACACACACATTCCCAGTCTAAGGAGTCACCCAGTGTCCTGACTTGACCCTCCTGCTCTTTATCTACCAAGACATTCTTTTACCCACAACCCCTAACTCCTCCTCTCTCTGGCTGCATCATGTGCAGGGCTTCAGATGTTTATTGGATGCTGGGGGAGGGCTGTGGGTTTGGATTGGCTGTTGCTTGGCGTGGCATCAGTGTACATGGCTCCCAGGAACTGATCAGCGATCCTTCCTGCCTCCCTCAGCCCACTCAGCAAAGCGCCGTGCACCGTAGCAGGGTAGTTTCTAATCGTGTGTTCACCCGCGAAGAACAGACGTGGAACAGGCTGTGAAATGCACACAGTCAGCATAACATCTGCTTCAGGTAACATACATCTCAGAGGAAATGAGCCATAAACTATGACACTCACCTGTGAGGCTCCAGGTATGGCAGGACCAGGTGTGATGGGCTGGGCCATGAGATCATAGTCGTTCCCTCGACGAACCAGCTGCTACGTACCGAGTAGGACCCACCGAGCCCAAGGGTCGGCCCCGCAGCGACTCACAACCGTCTCTTTTGGCTACCATGACGACAGACACATAACACATAGTCAGTTTGTTGTCGTTGGAGGAGAGCCAGATGCTCCATACTGCGGGAACGAGCCACAAAAACCCGAGTGTGTGTGTGTACCGAGATATGAAAGAACCTTTCAGTAGATTTGTTTTCTCTCATTACTGTTACTCACATGATCTTTTGTTGTACAGTATGCAACTACAAATGAAGCAAGCTACTCTAGCATCTGAGCTCACCTGAGGTACTGCACTGCTTCCAAAGATTCCCTTCAGGATTGCCAGACAACGCCCAACGATGACATCATCACTAATATTCTCCATAATACCAGCAGCCTCTCCAGCCATCAGAGCCAGCAGTATGGGTGCTGAGAAAGAAAAAAAAGGTCAGATTTAATGTGAGCTTTACATGACATTATTATGTAATTATAAGTAAAAATATAGCTGCGAGCAGCGATTGCGGGCCCAAGCCGGTGGCACCGCCACCCCGGTGCCTAAAGGCACCGGGATGGCGTACCGCCGGCTTTGGCCCTCCATCGCTGCTCGCAGCTATATTTATATATATATATATATATATATATATATATATATATATATATATATATATATATATAAGCCGGTGGCACCGCCACCTTGGTGCCTTTAGGGTTATTCTGCACGACGTGCAAAAACGTAACCCCTGCTTTGGAATACATACTAGTATGTATTCCACAATTGGAATACATACTAACATACTAGTCAGAACTGAATAGTTGATATCTGAATGACAGATCACCATAGAAGTCAATGGAAAAAATGTGACTAGTAGTAACAAAAGAATAGTTACTAGTCACCATTGAAATAAGTACTAGTGTCTAATGAATAAGTACTAGTATCTATTTAATAGGTACTAGTATCTAATGAATAAGTACTAGTAACTAATTAATAAGCATTGGTATGTAATGAATAAGGACTAGCATCTAATGAATAAGTACTAGTATCTAATAAATAAGGACTAGTGTCTAATGAATAAGTACTAGTATCTTTAAAAAGGTACTAGTACCTAAAGAATAAACACTAGTATCTAAAGAAAAGGCACTAGTATCTAAAGAATAAGCACTAGTAGCTAATGAATAAGTACTAGTACTTAATAGAATAGATACTAGTATCTAAAAAATAAGTACTAGTAGCATGAAAATAGAGACTAGTAGGTTAAAATGATTAAATGTTAAAACGGTTTGCCATACTCTATCTGTCGTTTCGACTAGTCACAATTACGTTACAGATATCTTAAATGATAATACAAACTATCCAAAATGTAATTACAACTAGAAAGACGTTGTTGATATCTACAATGTTAATTACGAATAGTCAAACTTAGCTTTTAAATGTTAAAAGGGCTTGCCATACAGAAGTGTAGGCTCAGAGAACACTCAACATTTTCAAACCAAAATATCTGACTTTCTGTGGGTCCTAGCTCATGAGTGTAAATTAGAAAGTTGTCCGGCTTGAGGAGAATATATGAATATATGAAACGATGAGATCAACATGTGTACTGAGTTTCATATTATTACATGCAAGCGTGTTTGATTTATGGACCAAGTTTTTGGACCCCGTTCCAGGGGGCGCTGTCTAGCCCCCTTGCCACACCCGGGTACCATCTTCAGCCCGGCTCTGATGGCTGTGAGATCTGACCTGTGTGCAAAGTTTCAAGAGTTTTCAAACCCATTAAGGGCCCCAAAAGCCGCTAAGAGACTCAAAATCATCAAAAAAAAAGGAATGTTAAAGTTTGATGCGTTGCTATGGCAACATTATCTTAGATATTGAATAATGCTTTCACAGCTCTTCATCTGGCGTGTGTTTACATTATACAGATGAAGTTTGAAGCAAATCGGGTAAAAGTAAGAGTGTGATTTCAAAGCATTTTGAAAGTGAAACACTTTCTGCTGCCAGTTGGTGGCGCTATATATTTGACTCACAATAGTCACATCCATGTGATCGGCCTCTTACAACGAACACACTGCTGAAGTTTCATCAAGATCAGTTAATGTATGCAGAAGTTTTAACACACTTCCTTTTTGATTTATGGACCAAGTTAATTTAATTAATACACTAATTATATAAAACTATTGTCAATGCACTACAATTAAACAGGTTATATGCCTTTACTTATAAAAAAATAAAAATAAAAACTTATTTAAAAAATACCAGGCTTAAGAAATGTATTTACTTTAGCAGGCCAGACACACAGTGAAATGATTAAGCCCCCTCCCCCTACACACACACACACAGACATGTGTGTCAAGAGACTCAAGAAAGACTCAGAAAGAGCATGATCATATTCAAACTACAATATCTGACTTTCTGTGGGTTTGAGCTTATTATTGTTAATTAGAAAGTTGTTTGGCTTGAATAGAACAATATACACGGCAAGTTTTGTAACTGTCAGTAAAACTAACCAAGTTATAACACACTTTATGTGTCCTTTTTTAGTCAAAAAAATTCGCCACGGCCAAACCGTTCGAGATATCACAAATCCGTCCGGAATTTAGCATCCTCAATGTCTTGACTTCATGCACACCGAGTTTGGTGGTGATTGGTAACAGCATGGGTTGTAATTTGATGTTTTTCTAGGACATGTATTTAAAAAAAAAAAACATAATTCCCGACTTCCGTTTGAACTGTCGTAAAACTTAGAGCACGAAAGTTGTTTGGCCTGATGTGATCTATAAGTGTACCGAGTTTCATATTAATCCATGCACGTGTGTTTGATTTATGGACAAATGTTCGAATCCCTAAAAGAATGCATCCTAAAAGAATGGTAAAGTTTGATGCGTCGCCACGGCAACAGTTTCAAAGATATCAAGAATCCATTCATAGGTCTTCATCTGCCGTGTATTTACATTATACAGATGAAGTTTGAAGCAAATCGGGTAAAAATAAGAGGGTGATTTCAAAGCATTTTGAAAGTGACACACTTCCTGCTGCCAGTTGGTGGCGCTATAACTTTGACTCACAATAGTCACATCCATGTGATCGTCCTCTTACAGCGAACGCACTGCTGAAGTTTCATCCAGATCAGTTAATGTATGCTGAAGTTATGACACACTTCCTGTTTCACGTTTCTCGCCATAGTTTCGTTTCCTCGCCACGGCCAAACCGTTCGAGATATCAAAAATCCCCACACAAACTTTCATCCTCAATGTCTTGACTTCACGCTGACCGAGTTTCGTCGAATTTGGATCAAAGCTCTAGGAGGAGTATTTAAAAGTTCATTGCGTGTGTTTTACAAAAAAACCTCAATAGCCAACTTCCTGTTGGGCTGGGGTAAAAAGTAAGAACGCGAGGTATAGATGAAATTCTGCTATCGACATGTGTACCGAGTTTCATATTATTACATGCAAGTGTGTTTGAGTTATGGACCAGGTGTTCGGACCCCATTCCAGGGGGCGCTGACGAGCCGCCCTGCCACGCCCGGGTACCAGCTTCAGCCCGGCTCTGATGGCCGCGGGTTCTGACCCGTGTGCAAAGTTTCAAGAGTTTTCGAGCATGTTAAGGGCCCCAAAAGTGCCCGAATAGTCGCTAGAAAAAAAAAAAATAATAATAATAATAATAATAATCGGAAGGAAAACAATAGGGCTCTGCGCCCTTTCAGGGCTTGGGCCCTAAAAATATACCAGGCTTAAGAAATGTATTTACTTTAGCAGGCCAGACACACAGTGAAATGATTAAGCCCCCTCCCCCTACACACACACACTCACACACACAGACTGTGTGACAGGCCTAGGTTTAGAAAGAGCATGATCATATTCAAACTACAATATCTGACTTTCTGTGGGTTTGAGCTTATTATTGTTAATTAGAAAGTTGTTTGGCTTGAATAGAACAATATACACGGCAAGTTTTGTAACTGTCAGTAAAACTAACCAAGTTATAACACACTTTATGTGTCCTTTTTTAGTCAAAAAAATCCGCCACGGCCAAACCGTTCGAGATATCAAAAATCCGTCCGGAATATAGCATCCTCAATGTCTTGACTTCATGCACACCGAGTTAGGAGGTGATTGGTAACAGCATGGGTTGTAATTTGATGTTTTTCTAGGACAATTATTTAAAAAAAAAAACATAATTCCCGACTTCCGTTTGAACTGTCGTAAAACTTAGAGCACGAAAGTTGTTTGGCCTGATGTGATCTATGAGTGTACCGAGTTTCATATTAATCCATGCACGTGTGTTTGATTTATGGACAAATGTTCGAATCCCTAAAAGAATGCATCCTAAAAGAATGGTAAAGTTTGATGTGTCGCCACGGCAACAGTTTCAAAGATATCAAGAATCCATTCATAGGTCTTCATCTGCCGTGTATGTACATTATACAGATGAAGTTTGAAGCAAATCGGGTAAAAATAAGAGGGTGATTTCAAAGCATTTTGAAAGTGACACACTTCCTGCTGCCAGTTGGTGGCGCTATAACTTTGACTCACAATAGTCACATCCATGTGATCGTCCTCTTACAGCGAACGCACTGCTGAAGTTTCATCCAGATCAGTTAATGTATGCTGAAGTTATGACACACTTCCTGTTTCACGTTTCTCGCCATAGTTTCGTTTCCTCGCCACGGCCAAACCGTTCGAGATATCAAAAATCCCCACACAAACTTTCATCCTCAATGTCTTGACTTCTAGCTGACCGAGTTTCGTCGAATTTGGATCAGAGCTCTAGGAGGAGTATTTAAAAGTTCATTGCGTGTGTTTTACAAAAAAACCTCAATAGCCGACTTCCTGTTGGGCTGGGGTAAAAAGCAAGAACGCGAGGTATAGATGAAATTCTGCTATCGACATGTGTACCGAGTTTCATATTATTACATGCAAGTGTGTTTGAGTTATGGACCAGGTGTTCGGACCCCATTCCAGGGGGCGCTGACGAGCCGCCCTGCCACGCCCGGGTACCAGCTTCAGCCCGGCTCTGATGGCCGCGGGTTCTGACCCGTGTGCAAAGTTTCAAGAGTTTTCGAGCATGTTAAGGGCCCCAAAAGTGCCCGAATAGTCGCTAGAAAAAGAAAAGAAAAAAAAAAAAAAAAAAAAAATAATCGGAAGGAAAACAATAGGGCTCTGCGCCCTTTCAGGGCTTGGGCCCCTAATTAAATTACATAGTTAAATGCAGTCTTTTAGCAGATATGTTGTTCACAATTTCAATAATGTTGAGATGATTACATTTACTTGTGTCTAAACTTTTTTTTTTTTTATTTCCCATTAAATAGTAAAGATTTGTATTAGTCATTTATTGGTTATCGCCTATAACATCAAAATATTAATCAGATTAACCAGAATTGTAATATAGGTGCCTCTTTAAACTGAATGATAATCACCTTTGTAGAGGTTCCAGAAGAGAAACAGTTCCCCTCGACTGGCCGTGGTACTTCCCACATGTCCAAAGAGGTTAACACTAGGGTCCCAGAATACTCTATCAAAACACAACACCACCTAAGACAAAGACAACACAGATTAAGTCAGAATATATCTTTTTAAATCACACCATTGTTCATGGAGGACAGTAAAGAACAGCAATTCTGAAACAATTCTGTCCTCATTTACTCTAACTTAAATATGAATGCAACACGGACCAAAGACATCTAATGAACCAAAAACAGGATGTGCGGTCACACGATGCAACCCTAAACAGGACAGAATTCTCAAGCGTTCCTGATCTTTCTCGTCATAGGAGCTACATTGCCTAATACAATTCGGTACAGGCATCAGAAATGATGTTGTTTGTGTGTGCAACGGAGGAATTCCTAGTGCTGTTTTGAGTACTTCACATATTTTATAAACTCTTCACAAGTTCTCAGTTGGTAAAAATACAATCATATACACACATACATAGAGTGCATTTGGCCCAGGACAAAGTAGCATTGTTTTGACTGTTCTGCAAGTTGCAAAATAGACCTAATAAATGGCACTTTTTGTTTTGTATTGTCAGTGTAAATACTAAGCATACCAGGACAAAATGTATAATCTTATTTTTTGGTCTGGACCAAAAGAGCCAAGATAACCAAACTACAAGTGTGAGCACATATACGGAACCGCATGCATGAGTATAATAATGCCTCCGTTTCCACTGAGCGGTACGTTACGGTTCGGTTACGCATTTATTTGCGTTTCCACTGTCAAAAGTTGTGAATGGTACCAAAAAGCCGAACCGTACCGTACCACTATTTTGGGTACCTTTCGTTGGGGTACCTAGCACAGTGAAAGGGTACTAAAAGGTGGAGCTAGACTCACTGCAGAACGGTGATTGGTGGACAGAGTATTCGTCACTCGCATTAGAAGCATACAGTTGAAATATAATTCTAATGTTATTGTGTCGCGAAATGTAGTTTTAAGAGTTTTTCAGGCGAGAAAGTAGTTTTTTAAAGCTCAAATCTGTGGTTTATTTATAGATTTATGATAATTTGACTGAGATCCATTTCAAGCGATCACCGGACACTCACACTCGTGTCCCCCGCCTGGAACAGCCTTTCCTCGGCTAGTCGCTTCTGATGTTTGCCACTGACTCGGACGTCTCTGTAGTGGTTAAACATGAGATATAGTTCGTCTTGTATAAACCTAACTGGTGATCTTTGGTCTCGTGAATCTATAATTCGTTCCCTGGCCAATAGCTTTGGGAGAAGGCTACGTGAAGTTTCATATCTTTGAGCGCTGAATTTGTATATTTGACTGACTGAATTGTTTCTTTATGTTATTTAAGCTTTACTGTAGCCTATATCTGTTTGTACCTTTTACTTATACTTTTATAATGGCTATTATTGAAAAAACTGAAATGCAACAAAAAGAGATAATTTTGTCATTTTTTAAATTGTATTACAAGATAATCTGTTGTTTATTGCAACATTTGTACCAATATCGATATGGAATACATTACATATTGCCTGGAATATGTTTCATATTTTTACATTTAAATGAAAAGAGGCAGGGTTGTGTTTTATATTTCGTTTTGTTATAAATATAATGTTACATACATGCAGTGAATATAATCAATAGGCTCTGCGTTGCCTGAACCACATTTGTGTGCTTTATAATGTTTAAAATGTATTGAAATGAAATCGAAAAGAAGCAGAGTGGTGTTTTATAACATATTTCGTTTTATTATTGCCTAAAATGAACATACAGAGATAACCGGAGTCGCAGAGCCAGAGCGAGCTGAGTGGCGCGTTCAAGAACGCGCTGTTCCATTATGCAACGATGGCAACTTGGTATTGAGAAAACGCCTAATGCCAGCGCTTGTTTCTAGTGACAAACATGCTGAGAAGCAAGAACAATATCTGCTGTCTGTCATCCATTGTTGTTTACTATGTCGCTTTCTTCGCGCGAAAATGACGTCGATCGCTTCTTTCCAGCAAACACCACGCCTATCAAGTAAGGGTACTGTTGGCGGTGGAAACGCAAGCCTGATCATGGTGTACCCGACCCGACCTGTACTGTACCGTACCGTACCCCTCAGTGGAAACGAGGCATAAGATGCACAATATATCGGGAGACCTAATTTTGACCGCATTAAGTTTTGTTTTGTATAAAGCCTTTCTTTAAAGTGAATTTTGTTTTTGTATAAATTGTATTTTAATTTTATTTCAATTTTAGTGGTATTAACTAGCAATTTTTATTTTTCATTACTCCCTATATACTAGCATTATAAGCTAAACAGTTTTTAGAGATAAAACATTTTATATCATGAAAACAAATCTCAGAGAACGGTTGACTGTACCAATGTGTTATTAGACCAAAGGTTCATTTTGGAACGGAGTTGTCCTTTATAGTAGCGGAAGCTTGCTTTCAAATAGTCAAAGAAAAAGCATTTCAGTGAACATTTCTGACATCCTGCGGTGTATACAGACAGCTGTTTCTGATATAGCAGTACTGTGAATGAATCTGGTAACACACGGTGCCCCCTTGTGACAAAAAATGAGAAATGGAGCAGGACAATTGCATAATACTGCAGTATTTTTCTGCTGCAGCTGAACACTGAGAGGGAGAGAGCAGTGAAGGAGGATGATGACGCATCCTGGACACTCAATGTGTCTGGGGGTATATTTGTTCAGGACTCATTAAATACACAATCTATCGTATTCAAAATTATTAGACCTAACCAGCTTCACTCTGTTTTGCTAAAGTGGAATAGTTGGACATACATAAAATGTCCCATGCTGACACAGGCCAATTTTGTCATTACAATGACTACCCGCCTGCAAAGGAATTGTTCACACCTTGTTGAGGTTCCCAAAGCCCATTCTCTGGATGGCAGCCGTCTTCCATTCCGGCAGGGGAGGCACAAACTGCACGGCTGGCGGCTGCTGCTTCATCACTCCCAAAGGAAGTGTACACAACACGGCATCACACTTATAAATAAATGTCTGGGTAGTGGAGCGGGTATTTACCGCAATCACCTCACAACCTGAGATGGAGAGGAAATTATGTTTAAATTTACACAATAAAAAGCACACCAGAATACAGGCACACACAGCAAGAGCTGGTCTGACTGACTCACCAGACGAAGTGTATCGGACCTGTCTCACTGCAGTGTTGAGTTTGATATCCAAACCCTCTGCAAGTGCCACTGGTACACATGAGTATCCATTCCGCACAGTCAAGTGACTTCCCGTGAACTCAAAATCATCGTCCTGCTCAAACATAGAAAGAAAAGGGACAGGTTGCAGAAGCAATTACATTTATATGCATTTGACTGGGAACCGAAACCTTGGCCTTGCCATGGTAACAAATCTCCATTTTCTACCAGTTGAGGTACATCAGACACTATAAAGAAATTAAAGGTGTTCTGCAAGAAAAGGTGGGCACGAAGTACCTGATCCCAGTGTTTGAGCGAGAGCGTCGACAGAGGTGTAGCATTGGCAAACTCCAGGTTTGCAAAGTGCCAGTCAAGAATCTGTCGGTCTCTCGAAGACAGATAAACGTCACTGAGGAAGAGATCCAGGATGACATTAATTGGACTCATTAGGGAGGTGACCTCACTGTGTTTGATTACATGCATGGGTTTTATATGATTACCTGGGTGGGTTGGCCTCCAGCTCTTGTAGTCTCTCCTCTAGCTTAACCTGCATCTCCACCAGTTCATCATACTCCTGCAGCAGAAAGACAGGATTACAGATCAGCACATTTATTCATTCGTTTTTTATTCTTATTTTATACCAAAGGATTACAAAATTAAGATGAAGAGGTTAAATTTAGGTTTAACCAATGTGGGTTTATGAGGGATGTGATTGTACGAGTGAAAAAAGCAGGACATTTTTTTAAACACCTGAATCAGAAATTTACTGCATGAACTACCAGGAACTGTGATGAGTGACACATGGAAAAACATTTAACAGCTTTAATTTATTTCTAGTAATAATAAAAAGGACATCTTAACTTATCTTTGGGGAAAATGTTAGGGTGACAACTGTTCTGTAGTTCTGTAAAGAAAACAACTGTGTTTCCAATACCGGGCAATCTCATTCAGTAAATAAAATTCCACTCAAACTTCTACAATAGGAAAAGGCAACTTATAAAATGTTTTTTTTCTTTTGTGTGCGTGTGTGTGTTTTAGTAAACTGCACATCATATTCTGGCTACACAGATAAAACACCTAAAAAACATTTATTAATTATATTAATGCTTTAATGAAGACCACACAATCTTATCAGCATAATGAATAAATTATATTAACTGGAATAAACTGTAGACAGAAAGGGAGCAGAGAATGAGACCGATTGAGCTTTGCGTGCTCTCTTATACACATAAATTACCTTTTAAATGCATCCAATAAGGATTTTAGCGCTGTAGGCTACAGATGATACACACTTTTTTTTGCCTACCAGACGCACATATTACTTTTGCGTATAAAGAGCAAGACTAATAAAAGCACTCATACTATAGGCCTAAATACGCAGTGACAGGAACGATCGTGAGGCACTCTATAATTTGGGTCTAGCATGAGCTTAAGCACGCACAAAACTCCTGTTAAAAATCACAGACACGTGCGACATGAATCTCTTACATCGAATCTGCACTATGTAGTTTTTGATGGAAGTCAGAAGAATTCAGTCAGTCATCGCACTGAACAAAACTTTTTTTTTTTTTAATGATCTGCATGATTCATGTGGGTCATAATTTTAGGCTGAAATATCCAATCCCTGGTCTATAAATGACAGATGGCAATACCATATGCAGGCTTTTTACACAATTTAATTCATAAAAAAAATCATCTCAAAATTGATATTATAAGAAGTTGATATTGAACCCAGAACAGTTAAAAATAAGGCCGTCCTCTCTC
This sequence comes from Hybognathus amarus, assembly GCA_030378365.1. Taxonomy (NCBI): domain Eukaryota; kingdom Metazoa; phylum Chordata; class Actinopteri; order Cypriniformes; family Leuciscidae; genus Hybognathus; species Hybognathus amarus. The sequence continues at coordinate 189,609 of JAQIUQ010002514.1, read as the reverse complement.
CCTAGCACCTAAATGTGAGGTTTTCGGATGCATACACTCATCAGTGAACGACTGAATGCAGCAGCGGTTTCATCCCAGAGGGCAGAGTAATCCCTCTCCGAGTGGGCCAGCCGTTCACCCAGCTAACCAGCATGGGACTATTTAAAGAAAAGTCTACTCTTAAACCACATCACACAACTTAAAAATATCCTGCTACAGTTTCTCTGTGTCAGACTGTTATAGTCTGCAAAAAAAATATTTTTTAAATCACATGAAGACCACAAGCACAATGAATGGTATAACTCTCCCCACAAGGTGAAAGCACATTCAATAGCATGAAAAACATTACAGGAATAGGTAGACATTTCTGTTGCTCTTTTGAGTTCCTTTAAAGCCATATGCACTACTGTTCAAATGGGTTGGGATCAGTTTTTTTTTGTTGTTGAAAGAAATGAATTATTTTATTATGCAATTACAATTGATCAAAAGTGGTAGTATAACAAAATGTTTCTATTAAAAAAAATGCAGTGTATTTGAAAACTTTCTATTCAAATAATACTGAAAAAAAAAAAAGATTTCTGAAGGATCATGTCACACTGAAGACTGGAGTAGTGGCTGTTTAAAATTCAGCTTTGCCATCAGAGATCAATTACATTTTAAATGATATTAAAATATAAAAGTTATTTTAAATACAAATAATTTGTGATGTACTGTTTTACTGTATTTTTAATTTAAAAAAATGCCCTGGTGAACATGAAACATTTAAAAAAAATCTTACCAACCCCAAACTTTTGAATGGTAGTCCATTTCATGGAAAAAACTATTATTTGGCCCCTTTAAACAACTAATCTGCCTATGTATATTGATTTATAAAATAATCCTTCTGTAGTAAAGTTTTGAAACTTTATGAAAATGTGAAAATTTGTAATTTTTCCATACTATAAACCTGAAGGCCAAGGTTTAAGGCGTCATCTCTGAGTCACGCACTAATAGTATCTCTAAAGTTTAAAATGAAGTTAAACCCCAATGTGAGCGAGCAGGCGTCGAAATGTATCTTTTAACCATAAATGGTTCAAATAGTCTAATAGGCTACAATTGAGAGTGATTATGTGAATTAACATGCTAAAATCTCACCAGTGTAGACCGCTTAAGTTAGGAATTTAACTTTCTGCTCTGTGGGTGCTTAAGAGAGTCCGACAATGTAAGACTGCGGTTTGGAAAATGTACTAAAACAACCCAACTGAAACAGCAGGCTGAAATGGTATTATGCTCCATTACCAAGCACAGAGGTGTTTGGCATTGTTGAAAAACACTGCTGTGCCGTAAAAAAAAAAGATCAAGCATGATGGATCCAGCGGTGTCTGGATTTGCTACCAGAGAAGACCTAATTAAGAGATTTCGTAAGGGATGCTTGGCTGTCGAATGCATTCAGCATCGGTGGATTGCAAGAATTGTTTGCAACAAACCGATTTTCTTGGACATGTGGTTTTCTATCAGCGTGTCTAAATGTGCGAGCATCCACAATGTTTATATGGTCAGTGCGGGGTGATGTCATATGGGTTTGGTCAATGCGGGGATTTTGGTCTACTACCTTGCAGAGAGCTGTGAGGTCTCTGTGTTTGCTCTTCACCAGGAACTCAGCTGTGATGTCTCTGGGTGGCTTCACCTCACTGGCCTCTTTATACTGCTGATGCAGCTCTTTTACTTTCTCCTTAGTACCCACCATCTGAACAAGAACACGAACAAGCAAATTAACTCTGTGATGAGTAAGTGGTAACTGAGGGATGTGTAACTGTGTGTTAATTACCTTGTTCAAAAGGTCTCTGAGCTCCTCTTGAGTCTTCACAATCTTCTTCCAGTGTTCGATCTGTTCATCTTTCACATGTTTTTCCTGCAGCCTGAACAGAGGAAAAGCAGCATGTCAGTGCCAAGCTATTGACTCTTTATTTTAAAGGACAAGAATTGCTTTTATTCTGAGGTTTAATTGTTAAGGATCTCAGAAAATTAAATAAATCCAGTGTTCACTTACTGTATGACGACTTCTCAGGGCTTGTCCAAGAGACACGGGTTTGTTGTTAAGAAAGTTGAAGTCCAGCTGGTGGCTGAGATTCGATGTCGCCTCTAAGAGGCGATTGAACTCTTGCTCTACCATCTCATCCTTCTCTTTAGGGACCTTTAGCGGGGTTACAACCATTAAATGAACATATTTGGATGAAAATTAAAAAATGTCCTTTTGTCTTTAATAAAAAAAAAAATCATACAATTTAGAACATGAGGTGATTTTACAATGAACTATTCTTTTAAATGTAAAAGCCTGTGAATATCAAACTGTAAAGAACAATTAACACAATACCATATTGTTGCGAATATATGACGATTTTTAGAACCACTCTAAGCTTACCTTTGATTGTTAGCATTTTTAAGACTGACTTTTTGGGTTCTTCTAACATTACATCTCTTGGCTGTTTAACGAGAATTGTTGGATGAATCCGTTGCGTTTATCAGTCCTGGGCGGAACACTCGTTTTACTCGTATTCGGTGCTCCCTATTGTTGCGGGTGAATTATTTACATGTAAAAGTTTAGACCAGGAATACAACTTATATTCAGGGTCTAAACTTTTACAGACCACCCCATTTGTTCCAGATGTATTTACAAGAAAAACACTTACATTAGGAACAACATGGTATTAATAAAAATAATAATAACTGTAGCATTTTATTAGTGGGGATTCATTTTCCCAGAGGTATTATATTGACCTTAACTGATCGACCAAGCTAAATTATTCATACATTCAGTTGTATCACCATTCAATGCAGACAATTAACATCATGCATTTAAAGGATTAGAACACATTATGAAAGCAGGATGTCTGCCATTTAACAGTTGTTCATTTCCATCATGTTCTTGGGTAGAAAACTGTACTGAGCAGGTGGTCATATAAAAATAAGACAAACCTGTATTTACTAGGTAATAGTCACTGGGTAGTCTAAGTATGCGAATAAATTTACTGGAACAATTCCACTAATTATATGTGTTGTATAATATTATAAACAGAAATACTTACACTTGTGCAGCGCTCTCCCTGGACAATCACCATTTTAAGAAATGAAAATGGAGTGAAATCAAGTAAGAGAAAAACAAATAGAATAGGATGGAATGTAGCAAAGGGGAAATGTGCAGGGGTTAAGAGGGGGCAGAGAGTGAGAGACAAAAAAAAAATACCGTTAGAATGTTTATTCCCCTCTAATTAGAGTCTAAATGCTTGACTTTAAAAATTATTAAGATGCCAATCAGAAGAGAATGGGAGGATACTTTTCAGATTTGTTTTAAATATGTTAACTGGTCTGAGAAACAACGGCACTATAACACTGTGAACACACGGAGTAATGGATGCTGCACACATCTACTAATATCATGATCAAAATTGTGGCATTTACATTATATACCATTTTAATATTAATTTTACTTTTGATATATTACTTAATACTTTGACATTCTGATGTTATACAGACATACGAGTATATATTACTGATCTGTGTTTGAAACCAGAGTGATGCGTGTCTCCCAGTGTTTCAAGAGCACTCACAGCTTGTCCATTGGCCTCATAGAGTGGACACTTCTGTTTGATCTTGGCCAGCTCCATGTTGACCTGTTTACTGATAACAGCCATAGGGTTTCCACCTGAAAGAGATGTACACTTCAATTCAAACTATTCCAAAAAGTCTGAATGAATATATGACTCTCTTCCATGGTCAATAGTGCCACGATCCTGGAGATAAGTGTATTTGATATTTCTTACCCAGTCCAGTCACTACCATGGCACCGAGGTCAGCTACATAGTTCCCTTTCCTGAAAGTGGCGACTCGCCCACCAACACGGTCCTATCAAGAACAATCACGGTTTGTAAAAGAAAAAAAAACTTGTCTCAGGCAGCTGTGTGTAAAATGCTGTATCGCAGAAAAAAGTACTTACTCTTGCCTCCAGAACAGTCACATCCATCCCAAAACTCTGCAGTTGTCTTGCTGCTGCCAACCCTGACACCCCACCTCCAATCACTATCACCTTTCCAGTCTTCTTTGCTACAAGAACATAAGTGGGTGTAATATGAACAATACAGAGTTGTCTCTACACCAGAAAAAATAAACATAATAGTGAAAAAATACTGTTGTCTTCCTGTTTGTTTGGACATTAATATCTCTAGTTCTGCTCTGTTGTAACAAAGTCTCAATTACTTGGCAGAGGCTTTACTCTCTTGTAGACACCAAAGTTGATAAACCCATGTCTCTCCAGGTAGCTGTGTATCCGGTGCACCAGCACTGCATCACCTGCAGAGAGGAACCGCAGAGAAATTAAAAATATACACACGAATATTTAACAAATACAATTAAAAGGTACAATATGTAACTTAAGCTGTTCAAAATTTACAATTTAATCTGACCTTGGGTACATTATAATGCAGTGGTGGAGGAAGTATTGAATCTCAGTAAAAGTACAAATAACCACAGACATATTTACTTTAGTAAAAGTAGAAGTGCCACAATGGCAACCCTACTTAAAGTACATTTAAAATCAGGTACTTTTTTCTTAAGTATTAAAAAAGTAAAAGTACTTGCATAACAATTTTTTCTCTTAATGTCTATATTCGACTGATTAATAAAACAGTTAATTCTAACTCATTTAACCTAATACTCCTAATATAAACACGATTGATTTATGTCTTAATTCTGAACCTCTTGGCTTGCCATACTATTCCTAACCAAACGTACCCATGTGTATCCTATGCACGTAAAAACTAATTTCCGCATATAAATTGCACGATAAACCGATAAACACACTGCGTGCTATAGAGACGCATTTAGTGTGACCGGGTTGATATATCTATGGCAATCACACTTCACTGGCGAGACAAACGTGCCACGAACGGACAGTCAGGATGACGTTTTGGCAAGGGAAAAGCGGATTAAAAAATGTAACCGAAAGTTGTAGAAATGTAGTGGAGTAGAAAGTATTATAATTGCTGCAAAATGTAACAAAGTAAAAGTTATGCATTATTTATTCTAATAAAGTAAAGTACCGACTCTTGAAAACTTAAGTAAAGAATTTGTACTTCATTACATTCCACCACTGTGATAATGTTATCAGCATTATCTATTATGAACATTTAATTATGATGGTTGTTGCGCTGTGCTGGAATTTTATTTCAAGAAAGTACTGCGTCTATTAATGTGTATAGCTACTATGATGTCTTTAGCTAGTCAGTTTGAGAACCTTTCCATCTAAACTTAAACCTAATAGTAAAAGCAGTAGAATAAATCTCTCTCTCTTTTTAGTTTAGAGAGAGAAACATATTTATCCGCACAGTTACACAGAGCTGAAGCACAACAAAAACAATGGTCTACCACAAAAAAATGCATGCAGTTTTTGTTTTGTTTTTAACTGCTGGAGGGCCAAAAGTTACATACTGTACCTTTTAAGTCTATACATTCAATAAAGTTTAATAACATCAAAGTTTTGATTTTTGGAATCAGAGCAATGTCAGGTGGAACAGACTTACTGTTGTATGGAGCTTCTAGCTGTTGCACAGTAGCCTCAAAGGTCAGTTGAACTTTGGGGTTGTCCAACCATAGCTGAAGCTGAACATTTGAGAGAAGACATTTTCACAACTGAATGGAAAACACATTCAGTTGTTCCTGAAATATTTCTGTTGAATCACCTTTAAATATCTTCTACACTACTTTCAGTAGTTTGGGTCAGTAAGATTTTTGCTCACAAAGGCTGCATTTATTTGATCACAAATACAGTATAAACAGTAATAGTGAAATATGTTTACAATTTAAAATAACCGTTTCCTACTTGAATACATTTTAAACTATAATTTATTCCTGTGATGGCAAAGCTAAATTTTCAACAGCCATTACTCCAGTCTTCAGGGTTGCATGATCCTTCAAAATATCCCAATTTGCTGATTTGGTGCTGAAGAAACATTAAAAGTGTTGAAAACTATTTAATATTTTGAGGAAACCATCTTTTCAGGATTCTTTGAGAAATAGAACATACAAAAGAAGAGCATTTATTAATTAGAAATAATACTTAATACTTCCTTTCTAAATATTAAGTATTAATTACTTATTTTAAAAAAATGTATTACTGACCACAAATTATAGAACAGTAGTGTATTATTATCCAATATCACATCAAGAGTTTCTGCCATAATAATGATGTAACTATTTGGATCTTGCTGCTTATCAGCTTCAAAAAACAAATCAAATATCACAAAATTGTGCCTCCAGCTGTGAACTCACTGTGCGGTTCCGGATGTACAAGAACACCTTCTGAGTATGCTGTGGTCCACTGATAATGTCAGGAAAGCATGCAGCCTCCTGTGATGTCATACGGTCATGTGGGAGACGGCTCTGGAAGGCAGCCCCCTCTACACCTGAAAAGTTACAATATTTCAAATTCATAGACTCACAACTATTATGTCAAAATGACAGGAATCATTTTGAAATGTTTAGTGCTTTTGGAATTCAGTAAAAGGTATAAAATTATAGATTAGGCCAACCTCTTTCCATACCTGATGGTTCCTCAGGTTCGCTGTCATTCTCCTCCTCTATTGGTGGGGCTGGTGGAGGAACCACCTGTTTGCGTTCTTTCTCAGCTTTCAGCGTTCCTCTCTTCCTCTGAGTAATACTCATCCTCCGACAGATTGGCGAGACTCTCATCCATCTCCCTGTACTCCACCTGCAGCAGGAGGCACAATAAAAGCTTCATTAAAACCTTGTTCTGCTTCACCTGGGATGAAATGGGAATATTTTTCTCTAACAACTTACTGCAATATCACTTTTTATAGCAATTTCTGGTATTACAGGGATTATTTAAAACAATTAAATAGAAAAGAACAAAGGGAGGAAGCACATTTCAAATGAAACATACAAGCGAAACACATAAAACCTCTGTCTGAATCCCTTATTTGTTATCCTTGACTTGGAAGTCTGTTCATACATGTATCAGAACTATGAAGAAAGGAAGGATACATTACAAAATACATAAACAATGCCACTTTTGAACATTTTTTTTTGTATGGTAACGTTTTATCCAGTTTCTACTTAACCCCTTAACTGTCACAATCCTATTGGTGGAACGTTTGCCATTAATTTTTTAAACCAATGAAACCTTGGTTACTATAAACCTAAAGTAATATTGACAAACTATGTATCATTTGAAATGTGTAAACTGCTCATATTTGCTGCTATTGTGAAGCGTCCTTGAGCTTGGAAAAGGCGCTATATAAATGGAACTTATTATTATTATTATATATGAAACATAAATGTGGGAATGATTATTAAGTTTGTGTGCAACATTACCAGCAGTAAAACTTAACCTAAAGCGTTATGTCGATTTAACTTAATAAAAACATTTGTAGCATAAAACTTCAAATAGTAAGTTTAATGCATTAAACTTCAAATAATAAGTGTCTGTATTAATAAGTGTCAAGAGTGAATATCCGTTTAACACAGAGTACTAGAAATTCTAGTTGATTTAAAAAAAAAAAAAAAAAAAAACGCACTGTATCGGATTGGTCTCAGCCGATACTCAGAATTTAAGCCGTATTGTTGCATCCCTAGAAAACACCATTACATCACAATGTAACATAAAATCTTGATTTTACATGACATAAATTCAACATCACTGAGCCCAAAGGCAGCAGGCATCATACAGATAACTATTTTTAGAAAATAGTTCTGACTAAGTCCAATTAAAAAATAAAATAAACAATTAACAAATAAAATATAAAACAACATGATATTAATTCATTGAGTGTTTTTTATTAAAAAATAAAATCTTTCACATGTTTAGAATTAAAACCACCATAGCAAAAATAATAAATAAAATGCTTTCTTAAAAAGGCAAAAGAACACATGCACATTTTCTTTATTATGATAATTGAAAACCAACAGACTAATGTTAATATGCAACGTGCAGGAAAGGGGTGAAAATGCTGTGCGGTAAAGAGGGACGGGTGGTCACCCTATTAGCAATAGAGCCTGGATGTCATCTAGAGGAAAAGGTTGGTACTGCATCCAAACTAAATCTTTTTTTGAGATATCAACCTAAAATTTGTAAAAGAATTTAATATTTTTGAATTTCCAACAGGTTTTGAGTAAAACGTTAATAGTTAGAAATGTCATTTTAGGGTTGCCTATGGCATATACACATGATGGAGGGAGAGAGAGAGCTCAGTGCACAAGACAGAAATGAACAGAACAACAAATGAGAGGGCCTGAAAATAGATGCAAAGGTGGCTTTATTTCTTCTCAATACTTGAGAAACATTGGTTTTACTGTGTTTCACAGAACTAAAATATGCAGACTTTTCTTGAATATACTCGTGTCATCTTAAGCTTGTTTGCATTATTATTATTAGCTTGGAATGTCCAAACCTTCTCCACCGCCCGTTTTAAGCATTCGGCTCCCAAAGTGTCAAAAGTTAGATAACATACTCCCTAATGCATGTTATTTCTTTTGTTTCCATTTTAGTGATTGCTATAAATCCTTTATCTTGTCACATTTGTAATATTATTTATTTGGACTCTCGTGTTATGTAGAGAGCTGTTGATGAAAACTAGGGATGTGCGAGACAATTAGACTAGTCCATTGAACAATAATTTTCCTGCTAGTCGCCTTTTTGTTTTTTCACACCATTGCCCCCTTTTTTTGTTTTTTTTTGGCAGTGTAACTTGTACCTGTAATTCCCACCCTGTCCAGTTGGTGGCGAGTGCACTTCAGTGTGGCAGCAGAGCAACAGTTCAGTTTCCAGAATTCAAGGAAAACTAACATGAGAAGTTGATGTGTTCAATTACACACAGAGAGCAACCAGTTTAAGTCCATTTTATAATAAAAAAGTGGTAACACTTTACAATAAGGTTCAGTAGTTACTACATTAGTTAACATTAACAAAGAATGAACAATACTTCTTCAGCATTTGTTAATCTTTGGTAATGTTAATTTTAACATTTACTAATACTTATTAAAATCTTGTTAAAATCTTGCTAACATTAGTTAATGCACTGTGAACTAACATGAACAACAATGAACAGCTAGATTTGTATTAACTAGCGTTAATGAAGAATAACAAATACAGTAACAAATTGTTAGTTCATGTTAGTTAATGCATGAACTAATGTTTAATAAATGAACCTTATTGTAAAGTGTTACCAAAAAAGTTAAAATACTTATACTTGCATAACTAAGTTTCTAATCCAGCTCATTTTGTATGGTGGCTGTCATAAAAACTTGGATGAATTCACACAAAAAAGGCTATAAAAATTAGGCTATGTAATATGGTGCATATGAGCTGCAAAATTTGTTTTTTTTTCTTGACAACCATCAAGTTAATCATTAACGAATACTTTTTGTGTGCAGAAAAACAAGCTAAAATAAAGACTTTATTCTACAATTCATTTGCGATTTCACGTAGTGATATTGCACAAAGCTTCTGTGTTGCACGTCACACATAGGCTCACTATTGGCCGTCATGTGTATGATGTGTGTGACGTACAACCTGGAAGCTTTGCATACTTTCACTATGTGAAATCTTGAGGACAACAGAGAAGGAAATTTATAGTTGAATAAAGTCGATATTTTTCTTTGTTTTTTTGTGCACAAAAAGTATTTTCGTTGCTTGATAAACTTTGAGACTAAGATTGAGACACTGTAATCAATTGGACTATAGAGTGTATGTGAACATGGGGTTAGAGGCATCAAGATAGGGGTGTGATAACTCTTTTGAGTAGGGGCTTGTCTTTACCACTATACCACAAGTAGTAAATATTTTTGATTAGCAATCAGACCAATTTAAGTATCAGAGCAATAAAATGTAATGTATTATTTAGTGTCAATTAATTATTTTACTTCAGACATTCTTTCTGTTCCACTCAGCTAAATAAATAAGCCTGCCTTAATCATTCCTGTTCTCTTTTCAGAGAACAGGAAACATTAATAGAGATGTTTACCTTGGCCCTCTTGCGGCGACTGGTTCTGCGCCCCTCTGCAGAGTCCTGATCAATCCCTCCTGGTCCAGGAGGGTGTGAGAGAGGGGGTCCACCTGGTTCCCCACTTGGGGAGGCTCTCTCTTTCTTTTCACATCTGCTGAACCTGGACCAGAGGGACCAGCTGGACCAGCCTGAGGGACAGGGAGGATTTCAGGAGCACGGTCACCGCCGTTACCCCCTGAGGATGAGGAGCCTGGGTCTGACTTCTTATTGGACAGCATCACAGGTGACAGAGGACTCTCCTGAAGTGAGGAAAAAACTGAAAGTAGGTGCACAAATAAAGATGATTAGCAATCTAAGGATAGACAATGCAATTAAACAGAGTCTGTCATAAACTAAATGCTTCAAGATTAACAATGATCTTCTTTGATTCCTTCCACAGAGTTAGGTCCCTTACATAACATAATGAAAGTACTGCTGGCTGCCACACATGACATGTTCCAATGGATTTTAATGCTTATCAGCAAAACAAAAAGAGGTTCGCAGAAGTTGCACTAGTGCACCTGCTCTTAACAGGCATTGTGGAGACACTAGGGGTGTTCAGGTAACGTTACGTTATGAGAGGAGCGGAGTAAATGTTGCATAATAACGTTGACTGTATATCATTACAAAACAATTTCTCTGCTCAAACTGATCGTGAACAAATTATGAAGTATTAAAACAAATGAAAGCTATATTTATATATTTACTTTTAATGAGAGACCAACGCAATACATGAGCGGCCTGAATATAATTTACATAAGTAGTCTAAGCTGTTTTAATACCAATGGCAGATAAACGCTAAACCGCACATATCTAAAGCCAGGAACACCAGTCTCCGCTCTAAATGTGGGCGTACGCGTTAAATTTAAAAAAAAAAAAAACGTTCATAAACAATATATTTTGTAACTATGAAAAACAGCAATATAACAGACGCTCGTGCACGGGTTAGCAAATATGCTATTGCTAGCTGCACGAGCTCTTCCTCTGCTTATCAATCTACAGAAAACCGTAGTTCTTCATTATTGTTTATTTATCATAATTATCATATATTATAGATAAAGTGTTATGCGTTCGTCTCATTTAACGTGTTAAACGTGCTCTGTTTATTAAAAAAAATCTATTATTTATATTTACCTCCTCGCAGCTGTGGGGAGTCTAGCACGAAGAAACAGACGCTTGTCTCTACCGAAACACCACAGCCAATCAGGGTAGACGACGAGGGTAAAGAAGGCGGGATCTAAATTGTCCCGTGTTTTAACTGGGTAAAGTGCCATCGATCAAAATTTTTCGATTTATAAAAATTCTACTTGCGTCATTCAACTTTATTCCTCAGCCCTCATGTTATGTTCGAATTCTACATAGGCTACTATCCTGATAGTGGGTCAAATTGACACCAGTTGGATTCAAAACAATTCCCAAATAAATCACTGTGAAAAAAAACAACCTATGAACCTTTTTAATAATTGTACCCTTTTATCAATAGGCTACTTTTCACATTTTACAATTAAATATCTTAATCTGTTAAAATTAACAGATTAAGATATTTAATTGTAAAATGTGAAGTATTGATCGTCAAGGAAAGAAATAAAAAAAACTAAAAAACATTTCCACTTTTTTTCACACTTACTACATGTAGGGGAACCTATATATAAATAAAAAACAGTGTTCAATTCTGTTGTTTTGTATAAAATAGGAGGCATTGTATATGTGGTTTTTTTTTACTATTTTGCCTCTGTCCCTAGGCCAGACTTTGGGTCTTCACCCTTATCTCACTTAAAATCTAATACTGATATAATTTTAAATTCAAACAGAAATTATGCATTATAACCCAATTCATTCAAATCTAATCTTTTTTTATATATATTTATTTTCAATTTGACATATTTCAAACATGTTGTAAATAATAAATATGTGCTATATATTTAACAACTTTTTATTCCATTCACAGCTAATTCTGTTCTACTCTGCTGTACAGCTCACCTACAACAAATGTGTCTACTTTCGTTTATTTAGGCCTATAGATAGTAGGCTACATTTGTATCTTATTGACATTTATTCTTTATTTTTTATTTTACTCTCGTACTGTTGTTGACTTTGTGTACTGGAAGCTGCTTCTGTCACCAAAACAAATTCCAATGGCATATATAGAAAGATAAAGAGATACATTTCGAGACGTATGTGCTTTGGGAGGACGAGCCAAATGTGTGACGTATGCGCTATGGGAGGAGCATACGCAAAGCGGAAAAGCTCAGGTGCGGCTACACTGCTGCGGTGAGCGGGACAGGTAAAACAGGTACTGGACTATGTGAAGGTGTGTCTCCTGATTGTCGATGTACAGTTCTTCACGATTTTTTTTTAAATCGGGCAACTAAAATTGGCCAAACTGACAGCGCGGATATTTTCATAAAGGTTAGTTTTAACCCGTTTATTAAGCTTTAAGGTTTCTACTTTCAGATTGAGTGATTACTGATTGAGATTCATGATGCATGGTTTCGTTTTCATGCGACGTCATCTGTTGTTGTTGTAGTGCTGGCGAGGTGATTTTTCACAAAAATGTCTTTGGCTTTATCATGACACACATACAATAGCCTACTATTTTGATATTTGCCGTTAACCCATAGTAGGCTTATTATCTAAATATAATAAGCATCCAATAATAAGAATTAGCCTACATTGAAGTGGACTGTGGACAAGAACTGTGGACTTAGGCATACACACACACACACACACTGTTTAAAACAATTTTACTGTGGAACTTTTTATTTGTTTTCACTGTATTGTACATGCATCAGAGAACTTTTTTTTACATCTTTAAATCATGTATTGATTTTGATAACATTCTGTAAGGGAAATTACATTTTTGGAATAAAGTTGCAGACTTGCTTTTTTAATCCTGTCCTGAATACACATTAATTACATTACATTTTTACTTAAAAAAATAATAATAAAAAATAATGACACATTCAACACAACATGTGTTCAACACACACACACATCACATGTGTAATTGTATCTAATATTTATTTATGTTCTTAATTATTGTTCTGTGGAGTGGAAATTATGCCACAACTAAGAGGTATTTTTTAATAAATGTATGTGAATCATTTCTACACCATAAATATTGAAATAGTTCATATTAATTCATATTTTATGGTGGACTTTCATATTTTTAAGATTCAAGATTTTAAAATGAGAAATAAAAAATCTACACATAAGTCTTTTGAAACGTCTTTAATGATGACTGTTTCAAATGCAGTGATGTAGATAAAAGTTCAAATCTAACAATAAAACAAAATCCCAATGCCTGAGATATAAAACTAATAAAAGTTCCCAAAGATGAAGAAAGAACCCTTTTCTGATGTATTATTTGTTGCATTTGTTTTCCATAGGGGTTTAAACAGAGTATTATTGTTTTATCAATGTCATTTAGGTGCTCATAGTAAGCTTGCCCTTCCTTTTCTTAAATCATCAGGATGAAGAACAAGGGAGAGACGGCAGAACGGCCTGACAACACCGCATTCACACAGCAACGGCTCCCGGCATGGCAGCCCATACTCTCGGCTGGCATTGTCATTCCTGGCTTTCTAATCATTGGCTTGGCCTTCATAGGCATCGGAGTTGGCCTCTTTCTGACTTCACAGACCATACAAGTGCTAGAGGTAAGCGTTTGCTGCAGGACAACAACAGGAGCCAGTTTACTGGGTGGATGACATTTTACTGTAGAGTTTGTTCAGACTCTTTAGTTGTACTGAGGTCAGTTTTTGCTTGTTTGTTAAAGGATAGACAAACACTATTTAAACATTCAAATCTGTTTTAGAGTTATCAAACCCTTGGCTCTACATTACACTGCCTAGTAGTAGTTAGTTTTGAAGGTGTTATCACACCGGGGGTTTTGTGCAAGGTGAGAGATGTTAATTAAAGATTAATGCTCTGTTTTCTCACCATGTCACAGAGGGATTACACAGGCATTGAGAACAATTCACCCTGTTTCAGATGTACAACCCCAAACACCCCAAACTGCACTTGTGAAATCACATTCGCCCTCAGTGAATTGTTTAAGGTAAAGTCTTTGAGTTTGACTCTCTTTTAAATCCTGATATATTTCTCTCTCAATGTTTGATAAGAGACTGATAATGTCTGTGGTGCTTACAGGGACCCATCTTCTTTTACTATGGCCTGTCTAATTACTACCAGAACTTCAGAAAATATGGTGTGTCAAAAGACTACTATCAGCTCACTGGCGATACAACATACTTCAAGGTTTGTGTTTGGCCAGAATGATCTTTTTAAAAGTTTTTTTTTTTTTAATTTCCTTTTTCTTTTTCATATAATGGATCATACATTTTTATTTTCATCTGACTTTCCAGAGTCCACAAGATTCCTGCGCTCCATTTGACTATGACAATAAGAACGCCATTGTCCCATGTGGCGCTATTGCAAATAGCATGTTCAATGGTATCATTTCTGTTTTGGTCGATTAACTTTATGTATGTACTTAGTTCTGGAATGGATTACTAATATCATTTTTTGTTTGTTTCTGGAAAGACACATTTGAGCTCTACCAAATAATCAATGATACGAAGAAGCAGGTGCCATTAGATGGTAAAGGAATATCCTGGTGGACTGATTACAACATCAAGTACAGGAACCCTTCTTTTGTGAATGGCTCGTTTGCAAAGGCTTTTGATGGTAATTAGCCTTAAATGATGCAAAAGTCACTATCCCCAGATTGTGATTTGAGACTTGGAATAGAACCTAAATGCTTTATCTTTATTAATGCTTATTAACAGGTACAGTGAAGCCCCCAAACTGGCCCAAGCCAGCATATGAGCTGGACCTCACAGACCAGAACAACAATGGTTTCCTAAACCAGGACTTCCTTGTGTGGATGAGGAGAGCAGCACTTCCTGAGTTCAGGAAGCTGTACCGGCGAATCACAGAGGGTGATTATAGCGGGGGCTCCCTGCTGGGAACTACTCTCTGGTAGTCCATTACAGTATCCTTCATCTGCAGGTCAAAATAATTGAAGACATTAATTGGATTATCATATTTAATTCATTCATTCCATGTTCTTAAGTTTGTAGGAATTCATCTAAGCCACATCATGGTTACAGTCAGAAAGTCTCAATACCGCATGGCATATGGCTTCAGTCCTGTTTCTCAGATGTCTTTTGACAGTGTTTGCCTGTGATCCAGGCAAACAGGTTTTAAAGGTTGGGTGTGGCTTGCTTTAAGTTAATCCAAAGCAGAACGTAGAAGAAACAGAGAAGTATTGTTTTGAATATGCATTATGTGCCTATGCAAATAAAGGACAGAAAAGGCATGACAGGCAAAAGAGCAGCTGGGATTTGTATTAAAGGTGCACTTTTGTAAATTTCCCTCCTCCATAAACTATTTTCTGTAAAGCAACATATCGAGCTGTTTTGTATGGTAAAAAAAAACCCTGAAAGCGAATGAAACCGGAAGCCTCACACATTCAGGTAACAAATGGGCGTGCCCACTCGTTACAAATAATGTGGATATACAAGTTTTACACAAACATATTTTTTGCACACTACCAGTCAAATATTTGGGTCCGTAAGACAAAAAAAAAAGTTTTTTGAAAGAAGTCTTATGCTCCCCAAGGCTGCATTTATTTGATCAAAAATACAGTAAGGTATATTGTGAAAAAAGCTACATTTCAGCATCATTAGTCTAGCCTTCAGTATCAGTTCGATCCTTCAGAATTTTTTTTGGTGCTTAAGAAACATTTAATATTATCATCAATGTTGAAGACTGTTGTTCTGCTTAATATTTTTAGGGATGCCATCATACTTTTTTTTAAGATTCCTTTTTTAGTTGAAAGTTCAAAAGAACAACATTTATTTGAAACATAAATCTTTTGCAATGTTCTAAATATCTTTATCGTCACTTTTGACCTATTTAATGTGTTCTTGCTGAATTTTACTGACCTTAAACTTAGTGTACGTTTGAGTACATTCAAATGAGATTAAGACTCGCTTTAATTAAATAGATATACATGGAGCTGATCTTCTAATTGACCAGTTGAATACATCTCTGTAACCCTCCTGTTATTGGACTGGCAGTAAATAGAGCATTCCTACAATGGTATCAGTGATTTAAACATCCTTTTTTTCTTTAAGTGTATGTGTCCAAAATGACTGGCTGTGTAGCATTGTCACAACATTACTTATATACACTCTTAAGGCAAAGTTTTTAGAAACACTTGTTATTTGAGTAAGCTTTACTGTCTTTTCAACTGCCATAGAAGTGCCCATGCATGAATGAACTGTGTTTTTCCTTAACCACTTAATTTCCAGACTACCCAGTACTGAGTTTCGATGGACGCAAGAAGGTGGTCTTCAGCAATGTGTCTTGGATGGGAGGGAGGAACGACTTCTTGGGCATTGCTTATTTAGTGGTTGGCTCCTTGTGCGTGGTCATGTCTGTAGTTATGCTTATTGTTTATGCCAAATTCAAATTCTCAGATGATGATGCGTAGTGATGCATATCCCAAAAGAAAAGAAAAAAAAATCACGAACGGAAAGAAATAAGTGGCTCATTAGTTCTATGTAATCATTTTGCATTCACTTGTTAAAAGGTTTTAACTTCAGGTCATTTATTTATTTCTTTTTAATCAGGAATAGTTTATTTATTAAAAGAACTTTAATAACCGGATATGCATTAGACTATAGGAAAAAATCAATTATGTTAATGTTCAAAGAGCAAACTTCAATCTATGTGCATGGCACATAGGAATATGAAAATCAAATTGGTTATCCGATATCATTATTCAGGGGATGTTACAGGTTTTTAGTCGACTGTCTCAGGTATAAAATATGAATTAGCAGTTTAAATTTGATCTCTTGATAACACAAGAAATGTTTAACCTATATATAGACAGTTTTGGGTGCCATGACTACCTTTCAAATGCAGGTTTAGTTTAATATATTGAAAATGTGAATGTATTGTGACTTGTATATTTTCTGTAATAAACTTATGCTGTTTTATAATATTCAAGTTTACATCAATATTTTATTGCTGTCTTAGCCTAATATTTTTCCATAACAGCAGCACAGGTTTTTGCTGCATGTGAGATATGAACGTAATAAGCATAAATTATTTTATTTCCAACCAAGAGAAGCCTTTTACATTGCCATTTGTGTTTGTACTTGGACAAGTTAAATGAAAGTGAAGAGTGAATTCTAACTGACTCAGAGAGTCTTTGTTTGCACACATCAGAGATATTGATCCCTGTTGGTGAAAGAGATTTAATTTGGGAGCAGTATTCTGCAGAGTTTAGCTCTAATTCTCTAATGGTGGTTCAGTGTTTTGTGAAGTTAAAAGCGTTTGAGGATGTGAGGATAAAGGATTCAACTTCACTGTTGTCTGAATCAGTATTCATAAAGAATCTTAATGCAAAGAGCAGCTCCTAGTGACAAAATTCTAAGAAAATTCTTAAAAATGTGGGTGTTTACTTTTAAAATTGAAAAAAGAAAAAAATCCTAAAGAAAATAATTATTCAGAGAGCATCTTTACCCATTTAAAGAGGTCTTAAAGTCAAAATTGTTACGGACAAGGACTTTTAAGAGGCTTAAGTTTCTTTAGCAGAGGAGAAAATGGCAGATATACGAAGAGGGGGAATAAAGGTGTTGCAGGATGACATTGAGTTAATAAGATGCTGACACCTGGCCCGAAATGTGCCTTTAAGGATGACCTTAAAGTTCATCCATTAACTGGGCTAAGAGTAGACAAGCCCGTTCTCATCCTGTATCGTCATATAGAACGCTATATGAAAAACGGCGCTATACTACGCACATGGCACCCTTTATCGTTAATATAACACGCGAACCCAAGGCGTAATAAATCCAATAAATCCTTTTAGCGTAGTATGAGACTACCCTACCCTACCCTACCCCACACCTAATCCTAACCATCTCAGCGCGTGTTATATTGACGATAACGGATGCCATGTGTATAGTATAGTGCCGTTTTTTCATATAGCGTTCTATATGACGATAAAGGATGAGAAATATGGGAGGCCGTCTGAGACGAAACCCATTGAAACACGTGCGCTACACACCGAAACACTTGCGCATACATATGAAATACATGCACGTACATGTGAAACTCTTGCGCTACACACTGAAACTCTTGCGCTACACACTGAAACACTTGCGCTACACACACTGAAACACTTGCGCTACTGAAACACTTGCGCTACACACACTGAAACACTTGCGGTACACACACTGAAACACTTGCGCATACATATGAAATACATGCACGTACATGTGAAACACTTGCGCTTACACACTGAAACTCTTGCGCTACACACTGAAACACTTGCGCTACACACACTGAAACACTTGCGCTACACACTGAAACACTTGCGCTACACACACTGAAACACTTGCGCTACACACTGAAACACTTGCGGTACACACACTGAAACACTTGCGCATACATGTGAAATACTAAGTTGCGCATACATGTGAAATACATGCATGTACATGTGAAATACTTGCGCGTACTTGAAATACTTGTGCATACATGTGAGACACTTGCACGTACATGAGACACTTGCGCATACATGTGAAACACTATATCTGTGTGTAGCCTATATGAAAGATGCGGTTACATAGAAACTCTTTGCATATTATCCTGTAATTGCCCACGTAGCCGACTGTTGTACAGACTGCACTTTCAAACATTCTGCGTGTGAGAGAGCATAAACATTTTCAGTGTGTCCGGAAGTCCTTTCAGTGCAACCGGAAGTTTCAGTTCATTTGGAAACAGAAGCGGTTTATTTGGAATCTAGTGTAGCGCAAGTGTTTCAGCGTGTAGCGCAAGTGTTTCAGTGTGTGTAGCGCAAGTGTTTCAGTGTGTAGCGCAAGTGTTTCAGTGTGTGTACCGCAAGTGTTTCAGTGTGTAGCACAAGAGTTTCAGTGTGTGTAGCGCAAGTGTTTCAGTGTGTAGCGCAAGAGTTTCAGTGTGTGTAGCGCAAGTGTTTCAGTGTGTAGCACAAGTGTTTCAGTGTGTGTACGCAAGTGTTTCAGTGTGTAGCGCAAGAGTTTCAGTGTGTAAGCGCAAGTGTTTCACATGTACGTGCATGTATTTCATATGTATGTGCAAGTGTTTCAGTGTGTAGTGCAAGTGTTTCAGTGTGTGTAGCGCAAGTGTTTCAGTGTGTAGCAAGTGTTTCAGTGTGTGTAGCGCAAGTGTTTCAGTGTGTAGTGCAAGTGTTTCAGTGTGTGTAGCGCAAGTGTTTCAGTGTGTCAGCGCAAGTGTTTCAGTGTGTGTCACGCAAGTGTTTCAGTGTGTGCAGCGCAAGTGTTTCAGTGTGTGAGCGCAAGTGTTTCAGTGTGTAGCACAAGTGTTTCAGTGTGTGTAGCGCAAGTGTTCAGTGTGTAGCAAGGTTTCAGTGTGCGTAGCGCAAGTGTTGCAGTGTGTATGCGCAAGTGTTTCAGCGTGTAGCGCAAGTGTTTCACATGTACGTGCATGTATTTCATATGTATGCGCAAGTGTTTCAGTGTGTAGCGCAAGTGTTTCAGTGTGTGTAGCGCAAGTGTTTCAGTGTGTAGCGCAAGAGTTTCAGTGTGTAAGCGCAAGAGTTTCACATGTACGTGCATGCATTTCATATGTATGCGCAAGTGTTTCAATGGGTTTCGTCTCAGACGGCCTCCCATACGTGACGGTCACTTGCGCTTTCATAATGTGCGTTGCAC
Organism: Hybognathus amarus; assembly: GCA_030378365.1. Lineage (NCBI taxonomy): Eukaryota > Metazoa > Chordata > Actinopteri > Cypriniformes > Leuciscidae > Hybognathus > Hybognathus amarus. Next base: position 169,868 of record JAQIUQ010002514.1, on the reverse strand, counting down.
CTTATCCAGCACAGTGGTTAAAGATCATGCATAGTTTCTACGAGACTCCAGAGCCAGATGAGAAGAAATCTATCGTATAATTGTGAAAAGCGCAAAAGCTTTGAATGAAGTGCTCAACGCATGCGAATAAAATATCTAGGCTATTTTTGTAGTTATTGCAAACGTGACGAGTGCGCAAGAGTACACTGTCCCGTATGGGAGGCCGTCTGTCCAGTCGGACTTTCTCGTCCTTCTTGGTTTTGATTCCATGTTTGTTACATTAAAACCAACATTCAAACCACCACTTAAATAGACATGCCAGCAATCAGTGTATAGCATTGTAAGCAGGTGTGATATCTGTAGCACCCCTTTTATGTTTGTAATATATACCGTATATATTTTTTTTCTTGTCCTCTGGCACTGTTCTTTTTTTAATTTACTTTGTTTTTGTTTCACTTTGAATGATTATATTGTATTGTTCTGTTCGTGGCATTAATAAAAAAAAGGAATGAAATTCGTAACACTACTTTATGTGCGCTAGGTGGCGTGGTTGGGTTGATATTTGCAATAATCCATCTGCTCTGCTGTTCTTTTCTTTTTGTAAACTAGCTGTTGTATGCCTATAATCATCATATCTACTGTGTAATTAACCATTTTACATTCCAAGATGGCTCTATTATTAAAGCTATAGCAATGCTCTGCTCAAATCCATTTTTATTCAGTTTTTAATCTCATTAGAAGCATAAAAGCCTTACATTTGCTCAGTTGTTACGTTTGTATATTTGAGGACACCAGGATGTTTTGAGCGTGAGAGAGCATGCTCTCTCATCGATAACTCTGTGCCGTCTTGGCCAGGCTGCTATCACTGTTTTGTATTATTAGCCTGTGATATGGGTGCCTTCATTTCCTGTTCTTTCAGATTGGTGAAGCAGGCCTGATATTGGAAAAGCTAGAGAAGCGAGTGAAAAAACAACAACAACAAGGCCAGAGGTGAATCTCTCTCTCTCTCTCTCTCTCTCTCTCTCTCTCTCTCTCTCTCTCTCTCTCTCTCTCTCTCTCTCTCTCTCTCTCTCTCTCTCTCTCTCTCTCTATTATAGGCATTGCCATATAAGTGCAAGTGATGATGGTTCTTGTGTGGGTGATTTTTCTCTGAAGAACGAGTACATGAACAGAACAGGTATTATTATCCTAATGGTTACGTCCTTCTGGAATGCTTAACATATGCTATATTGTCAAGTCATTTCATTTTTCAGACCCCGAACCAATAATGCAGAGCACTTTGTCATTATTGATGTCGTTATAACAACAAATCCTCAATAATGACCAGTTTCATGACCACAACAAGCACGAAAGGTTTTTATTTTGGTGCGGTATGATCCTGAAGAGCCATTAGAACTGGACAACTGAAATGAAAGTGAAGGGTCGAATCTTTACTGACTTGCCTAGACTTCATTAGCACACAACGTATGGTGGTATTGATGTCAGTGGAGGAAATTTTAGACTTTTATAGGCTAGTGATTCAGTCATGCACTGTTTGCAAAGTGTCGACAAGTTCAATTCAAACCAATTCAAGCATTCAAGAGGAATGCTCTCACACATCCTACTGTGACAACATCCTTATTTAAATGAGTGCACTTCACTCAAGCTTTAATAATAGATTGATTCCACATTATCAAGCAATTAGGAGCCGTGTTATGGTTTTTGAAGTAATGGGAAGCCTTCACTACTGAGTTTTTAGAGGGTTTTAGTGTGGATTCGGTATCACAGAATGCCGTTACACAGCCTACGTGACGCAGACATTTATGCAAAAAAAATGAGCAGATGAATCCAGTGACAGTCTGGGTGTCTGTCTGGAACCGTGAGGTCGGACTCATCAGTTTCACACAGATAAAAGCTTGTTCGTTGTCAAAATAGGAGAGAAACAGCACTGAAGAGGGGTATATTAAAGGATAGGACTATGTCACAAACTGCAAAAATAATTTTAAAAAAAGTATTTGTCTTTTTGTTTACCAATGCTGATATCCAAACACTCATAAAACTAGACATGTTTGCTATGTTTGCAGCATATTAGAAGGATTTCTGAAGCGCAGATTACATTTTAAAGTATATTAAAATGGAAACTGGTCATAATATGTGTATTATAAGTGTATTTTTGGTCAAATAAATGCAGCCTTGGTGAGCATAAGAAACAAACAAACAAATTATCGACCCCAAACTTTTGAACTGTAGTGAATGCCTAAAAAAAGGTAATATAGGCTATAGCCTTTCCGTTTGAACTAAGGTTTGAGTTTGATAAATGATTTGCATATCATGCATATATAATGTAATTATAAACCAAAAATGTGGAGTAAATAAATAAGAGCTCAATTTATTCATGAATTGGATTAGATATTGTGTGCATTCCAGTTACCATTGATTAATTTGCATATGCAGTGCTGATAGCTTTAAAAGGACAAACAGCATTACAGTGAAATTACAGAAATGATAAATATCCTGAAATAACATAATACCCTGACATATTTAATTCAGATTCCCTTTTAAATGGCTTTCCATTAACATGAAATGAAACTTCTGATAACTGCACCCTGCAGCTGAGTTTCGCAAGTGATCATCAATCTCTTGACATTAATTAGAAAAAGATTCCCACAAAAGTGAATGCTGGTCCACACTCCCTCTGGCCATCTTCATTTGGGAAATAATTCAGTGTTTGGCTGCACAGTCTTCACCTTGGGAGAACCATCATCATAAAAGAAAACTATAAGACGGTATGAATGCCAAAAAAATATTATAAACTGCGAACAGAAGATTCTTAATTTTAACGCATTCCGTCTCTATAACAAAGTGGCCAAATTTATAATGTACTGTATAGGCCTACATTATTTATAATACAATTTATACTGTAAGGGGTGGGACAGAAGGAATTAAAGACATGAGAATGATAATTACTAGGAAAGAGAAGGAACTCTTGACCATAGGCATCACATTTATCAGGTCCAGATACAGTCTAAAATTTGCTTTAACATTCACAGTTTGTATCATCTTTCTACATTGTCTCTCTCATTAAACCCTGATTTGCCTCTAATTGGAAGTAAATGGCTGGCAGTTCTCTGCTAATCGCTGTAATTGTGGTCTCATTTTGTGTGCTTGATAACTAGCCTCCTCTGACTTCATCAGCCACCCAAGAGCAGAGTTTGAGGGATATTTGACCGTGTGTTTAAAAAAAATCAATATTTGATTTAAAGTAGGGCATAATTCTTTTCGTTTTACAAGACTCAGCCCAGATAGTTTCAGAATGCCCCTTCATTTAATTATTTTAATTGGTTTGTATTTTGAGTTGCTTGATTTGCATTTGTTTTTTTTCCAGCAAGTGAATCTGTAAACCTACACAACAAATTTGAGGACGTGCCTTGCTGTTTTCCTCTGTGTGACGGTAATGAGAATTGGCATCTTTATTTTGAATCTTGAGAGAACCCAGGCAACCCCTCATTGCATGACTGAGGGACACAAAAGTTCTGATCGTTGTGTTTCACTGTCTGTTGCTTTCTGTTTCTTTCATGTCAGATGTAGCCACCGAGATTGGGCTAAATCTATGCAAAACAGGGTGTTCGTTTCAAGTCCGCATGGATAAATTTAGCTTCTTTGTGTCACCTCACTGTCTTAGACGTATAGACCGATATAGACATACCCTCTCTGGCTGAGTTTGGGATTCAGGCCATTGTGGTTTCCAGGTTGCCTCGTGACTTAGTCTCTGTTTCTGTGGCAGCCCTCCTGAGATTTTGTGCTTTTTTTAAGGCACATATCAAATCTGTAAGAAATAGATGTAGTATGAAACTATACATTTGGTGGTTTTAGGACTGGGCGATGTGGCCTAATTTTTTTTTTTACGATTTAAATGGATTTACGATTTAAAACCCTGTCAGCTGGTATTATTATTAAAGATTAGAAATCATCTTAAATTTAAATATAATGCATTTTTATAATAACGACGTTATAATATTTTAATGATATAGGTAAAAGTATAATAGATATGTAATATAGTTATCATATTTAGCTAAATACACTCTCTATAGCCATTTTTTAAGTCCAACTAACTTGCTATGGTCATCAAATGGCTTTCCGGAGGTAAATGTTAACATTACGTGACATTTTGTTCACATTTTATTTAACATTTACAGTTTTTTCTCTGTGTGTGAAAATGTATGTGTGGCGTGAGAGCGTGTAAAAAGTGATAATTGTGTGAGTCTCCCTGCAGATTCAGATTGTAAATGTTTTTGGCGGGTGTGCGTGTGCTGGCGCGGTCTTGTTAAGGCAAATGCTGAGCCCATTCGGAAGTACGGGAGCCCAGTGGAGAGCGTTGGCGGATGTTAAAGAGAAAAACGATTTTTATTCAAATAAATCGACGTAAACTACACATTTGAGTTAATCGATAAAATTGATTTATCACCCTGCCAGGTGGTTTATGATGCACTCTGCTTTACATTCAACTGTGTACTGATGATTGTGTTCATCATGTAAGTGTCAATTAGGCCACAGTGCAGCTGAAGCCACCAACAGCTGTAATTGTGCTTTTTCATTCTCACAATCCTTTGGAATTAAGTTCTATCAAAATAGTCTAAAAATGTAAATGAAAAGTAAAATATATATTTAATTGAGCATAAATCAGAAGTTGTGACAGTCTTTTCTTCCCTATTGTGATGGATACCTAAGTGAAAATGCTTCTCAGACAAGAAAAAAATCTAGGGCGGGACTTGATTGGATGCTTGTGGTTTGCTATTTCCTGTGTTCTCTTTTGAGTGACAGGTCATCCCGCCCTTGAGCCAGTAAATACATCATCAGAAAAGAGATGTTTCAAAAGGGGATGAATTTAAAAAGAAAAATGATGAGAACAGATCAAACATATTTTGTCATGGCTGGGTTGCAGAAACAAAGAGAAATTGATCTAAATGCAGCATTTTTATTAACAGAACTCAAAAAGACAAACACTTGAGGTAGGAATAGAACAAACGTAACAATAAACGGACAACTGAACTGAACAAAACGCACTGCTCAAATGAATCAATTAACGAAATTAACTTCAAGAGTGACAAATAATAAAGCAATAAAAAACATGGAAAACTGAACGTGCAGCAAACCCACCCATAACAGAAATAAAACCAGAATACCAAGCAATAATAGTTACTGGAATATTACTTTAAAAAACAAGATTTGTCCATTGTGGATTCAGTGACTTTAATATTTATATCAATATAAGTTCATATAATTCAATATTAAATAATATTAATGTAATTAAATGAATGTTGAAATTAATGAATGAAGATATAAATTTCACAGTAATTAAATTTTATTTTATTATTAGTAAGAAAATAGGCGCTTGAAGCAAAAACAGCATACAATGCAGCATAGGAAATATAACGTTAGTTATTACTGACCAAGTTCGTTTTGTTTGTTTATTTCGTTACTTTTTCAAACCCGGAAATTACAGCAGTTCGGATCAGTACTCATTCTGGACCAATTGTTTGCTTCGGAGTTTAAAATTGCTTCAATATTTTTCAACTTTGGCCATTCCTCCCAAGGTTTCTTTCTTGCACTTATACTTTTTCTTATACAATGTCTTTGGTGTCTTGGTCACCGGGAGGGTTGACTTTCTAGCCTGCCTTTGTGGAAATATCCATTGTTGAAAAGCCAATTTACAAGTTGAAATCTTTAATTAGAACTTAAATGGCATTTCTGTGCCAATATAATTTCTCTATATATGTGCGTTTATCTGCTCTTTCACACTGCTTTTAATCTATTATGTGACTGATATCTATCTCCCGCTCTGACGCTGCCTTTCTTTTTCTATAGCGTCCCTCAATAAGTGCGTTTGGATAACATCGGTAATGCCTGTGGGTCTACAAGTCTTTTTCCAAACACATGCAGGAAAGACTGTAGAAATTGGCCAAAGGTTTTCATATATGAATATTTTATATTTATTTTACAGAGGTTACTCTTGCAAAAGCTCAGGTGTTTTGAAGGAGGTCTCAGGATTTTCTTCCTAGGTTTTTAGGATGATGCTTTTCAAACTGAGCACACATGCATATAAGAGTTCTCGAGTTCACACTTACATCAATTGAACAGAGAGAAGATTGTGCATATTTGGCGTGCTGTCCGGGGGGAGGGCTTCGAGTTTGGAACCCCCTGTTGTTGTAAGAGTATTTAAGACAAGAAGTGCTGGTGGAGGGATGCTGTTAAACTATCAATGAACAGAGGTAAGTTTGCTGTTTATATATATATATGTATACCTCTTAACTCGTTGATTGGGTTGATGAACAGAGTGTGCTCCACTCGTGTCTAATTAGGTTTGATTACCTAAATGTGTTCCATCATGTGTTTAATTATCTGAACACGCTTCCTTCCGAACTTTGTTAATAAAACATAATTTGTCATAAATGGAAAGATTTTCTGTAAATATCTATACGAGTCAAATGGTGATAGAATTTTAGGTGAACTAGGCCTATTCTAAGTCTCCTCATATTCTGCCCTAGAAAGAAATGAGATATTACAGGTTTCATTTGGGATTTCTCTTTCTAATGTGATGCAACAACTTTGAATAGATCTTCCCACATTTTGCAATTTTATGTGTAGTTTTATATTTATGTGTCAGTGTTTGATGATGTGCAACATGGAAAAGCTTAACGGGAAAGTACTGTTTCACACTGCCACATCCACTCAGTGCTGAGCAGATGACACTGCCCTTCACACACTCTGTCTTCCTCTGCCCATCAACCCTGAGGCTTTTTCAATCTCAAACAATCCCCTTGGACTGACGGAGCAGTTGGCATGTTGTTGCATTGTAGAGACTGACTGAGGAGCCATAGGGAGTGACAGCAAAGAGAGAACTGCTGTGACATCACACAAAAAGTGTGATACTGTGACACCACATCAATTGGAATTCAAGGGAATGTTGTGTTTAAGGGATTAGTGCACCCGGAAATTAAAGGTGCCCTAGAATGGATTTTTAATTTATTTTATAATGTTTCCTGGGTTGCCCTTATAATGTTAGCATGTTTTTTTAGATCAAAAATAGTCATAATTTAGAAATAAAAGGCATTTTTCCTAGCCTGATTTTATCCTCTGCTTTGAACACTCTGTTTGAAGGGGCGTGTCTGCTGTGTGAAACCAGCCTCTGCTGTGATTGGCTGACATGCTTGCATATGCAATAGCTATGCATTACATTTGAAACTCTCTCGAATAATTTCACTACAGCTATTATACGTTTTAACTATTACAGCTATACGAGATTAACGAATCGTGAGATGTTTTTGAGTATTTCAATTCTATTCCCATCACATAAAGTGTTGCTGTGATGAGCATTGAGCAAGCAGAGGACAGTATGGATGAAGGATGATTATCATTGCAACGCAGTTTCTGCCTTCTCTGCTTTCACAAATGCAGACACGATCATGTAAATACAGTAAGAGCTTCGTTGTGCAGTGTAACGTGCGTCATTGAATTCATAACGAGTTTGGCAAGTGTCCAGATAAACTCGCGCTGTGTGGAAAGATTGTGTTCTTTGATCGCTTTCTGTATATAATTTATTCACAATTTAAATACTTTTTTTTCATCCTACTAAAAGAAACGATGTGAAGTTGATATTTTAGTCACTGTTTCGACTTACTGACATACAGTATTGAACGATTTTGAGTGAAAGATTAACATTACCTGTCTGAACTTGAACAACAATTACACATCAGCTCGAACCTGAGGCCAGCTCTTGGCAAAGTTGAGGAAACAGTCGTCACTCGTCAGTGAAATGTTTGGAAATATCCAGAGAAAATTAACCCTTTGTTTCTTCAGAGGCTTGATGAAGGAACTGAAAAAATACTTTTGTGTTCATGTGTACATCCAAACACTGAGCAACTGCCATGCTTCGGCTGCACAATTTTCCTGCGATTCGGCTGCACAATCTCATTCGATTGGTAGCCTCTTCCAGTGGCACAAACAGAGCAAGCCACGAATGTCACAAGCCATTAATGGCCACCAGAATCGTTGCTTAAACAAAAAACTGGTGTGATTAACCCCTGGATGACAAGCCGCGTTAGACCAATGCCCCCATTTAATGACGCTCGGACTGTAATCCCTCCGGCACAAGTAATCGACTCAGTGGGCCACCGGGCAGAGGTGTGACTCCTTCTAATGTCATCTTGACCTTTGAACTCAATCTCCCATGTGAGTGTAGAGACAAATAGGGTCTCTGGTAAAATGCACTCGGAAGTAGGCCAGTGTTCGGAATTGACAAAAATATGAGATAAAGAGTCGGGTTGGAATGTTTTTGGAACCCGGGCGGATACGGAGTGAAAAATCAAAACGTCTGAAAAAAAGGCCCACCAGGCCTGCCTGGAGTTTGAGTCTTTTGCCAGTGCTATCAAGATTCATTTTCATTTTAGCTGACACTTTTATCCAAAGCGACTTACAATTGCTATATATGTCAGAGGCTGCACGCCTCTGGAGCAACTAAGGGTTAAGGGGCTTGCTCAAGGACACATTGGTGTCTCACAGTGGATTCGAACCTGGGTCTCCCACACCAAAGGCCTGTGTCTTATCCCTGCGCCATCACCAACCCCGTAGATGGGAGGAGAAGATGGGAGTCGAAACAAAGCGACTTTTCAGTTTGGCGAATACAGCCTCTGCTATATCGGACCACCTGAACGTAGTTCTGGGGGGAGGTCAAGGCAGTCAGAGAAGCGGCTAGTTGGCTGAAAGTTTCACACTCGTAGGTAGGTCCAGCATGTACGATTTCTCTTTGGACACGGGTTAGCCAGCCCATGCAGGAGCATGTCCCACTGCGCCTCCTGTTCCACTGGCTCTCGGCCGGCCAGCTTGCAACTCAACTCGATCCAGTAGTCTGACACAGGTGGGTTCCCCTCATGTAAGTCGGTCCAGGACTCTGGCTGCCTCTCATCCGCACCGACCGGTCAAACACTCTCTTCACTTCTTTGCCGAGTGCCTGGAATGAGGCGGCAGCATGGCTCTCTGGGTCTCCCGACACACGCCGTTCCCCATAATGCAGCCCTCCCAGTCAGCAGCATCAGCACGACTTCCTAGATGTTGAAGATGTTGATTGAGGTTGGACACCTGCGTCACTGAAAGCTTGTACTGTACGCCCCGTGTTCGCCATGCGATCCTCTGTGTATCCATCCAATTAATACTGCGGCGACAAATTCATTGAAGGTAATCTCCCAACTCCCTGCTTCCTCCATGCCATGGTCCTGATTGTTCCGTTCTGTTCAATTCATGAACCATGACATCATTGCTAATATGCTGATTTGCTGCTCAAGGAGACATTTCTTTCTTATTTATTTTTTTTATTTTAGAAACCATGATTCTTTCATGAGTACACTCTACAAGAGAGTAGAATTTATGAAACAGAAATTGTCTTTGCCTGTCACTTTTGACCAATGTAATGAATGTCCTAAGCAGCTATACTGAGACAACAAAGTTTTGTCAGTATAATAGTTTCTATTTCAGTGATTTCAAGCAGAGTGGCCCACTGTAAATCTCATTCCTCCAAAATCCTGCTCACTGTATATTACAGCTACTACCTTCTGTTTGGCTATTACTAACATTTACATACACTTCAATTCAGTTAAATTTCAGTCGGCTAAAGCAATGATGTCTTTAAATACCACACACATGCTTTAGTCTGACTGAAATCATGTTAGTCCAACATTTTACTTTGTGCACAAGGTGTATTTCATTTATCTAATATTCGATGATGCATTGCATTTTGTATTTAGGCAGAGAGCTGAAACTTGCAATGCAAAAATCTTCTGCAGCATGATGCTTGTAAATGAACTTTAGGTCATGCAGCAGTTTCGCATTTATTGTGCTCAGACAAATTGCTTGTCACTGAGAAATTTATCACACCTGGTTAGGACAAAGATTAACATTCATTTTCTTGTACCCAAGATCCTCTGTGGCACGTCCCTGCTGACCAGTAGACATAGTTTCCACAGCCCTATGGTTTTGATCTGAGTAAATGAATACTGTTTTCACACACATGTAGAGCATGATAAACTCTCAGCAGTCTGTGTAACCCCTGACTGTGTGCGAAAGCTGTGAGCAGACTGTTGGACAGCTGTATTTCCTCCATGCTGACAGCAGTGTCACAGAGGTCAGGCTTTCCCTCATTCTGATTAAGGGCTTGGATCTGCCAGGAGCTCATCATGTCTTTTATCAGCGTTATGACAGCTCCTCTTTCGTTACTGGGTAAGAACTGTCAAGCATCAATCACGTGGCCTCCCAAATAGGTAGGTGTGCGTGTGTCTTACTCTGCTCAGGACATCCTTATTCACCTTTTACAGTGAAGATCTGAAGAGAGTAAAACACAGGTGTAGTGTTCTATTGTGCTCAGTTTGAGCTTAGAAGAGAAAATATTATAGCTCTTTCCTGAGAAAACCCAGTTGCGCAGGCCTGTTTTCACAGCAGGCATAAGTAACTGTATATGCAAATAATAAAATACGTATTTACATAACCATGTATAAGGTAGAAAAGCTAATAGGGGTATTTTACCACACATTGGAAATTATTTATTCTGTTTGGTCAGTTGTTGTTTTTGCAAAGTGTTTTGTTTGACCTCCAAAACATTACATTTAGAATTCACTTGACATTTACTAATCAAACACTTAGCAATAGACGATGTAAATTAGAATTCTGCTGATGTTTATGCATTTATTAAATTGCCGCTTTTCCTGTTCAGCCTATGGCAAGGTAATCATTGTGCATGTTAATCATTTTGTTTGGTCTCTGTGTTAGGTGATATACAGTTAAAGACCCAAGGTCCAGAATATGATTAATTAATTGTAAACCCAAAGAGTTAGAAGTGCAGTCAATTTAAAACAAGAGTCAGAATTGTAATAAATGAAAGAGAATTTTTACTGAAAGATAGTTTGCAGTTTTATCAGGCAGAAGTCAGCTTCAAGACTTACAAGGAGTTTGTAGGCCATCCTGTTTACAGTACAAAGATCACACCAATTATACCCTTCACCAATGTTTATGCTACGTCTTTGCTTCAGGTTTAATGATTCTGATTGGCTAAGAAATAGATAAACATAAGCCCCTTTCACACTGAGATTTCGGAAAATACACAGATAATGTGTCCTGAGATTTGTCCCGGGATCGTTTGATTTTGGTTCATTCACACTGCTAGTGATTTTTCCGGAATCTGTGAGTGCGTTCAGACACATCCCGTAAAATCCCGTAAAGACACGTGATGTCAGGATGTGACGTGTAAGGTACGTGTTGAAAACATGTTGCGGTAAAACAGCGGAAGTGTTTGCATTTCTTTAAACAGCATGGCAGCTGATCAGGCACTTACTCATCGCGTACCGTTCCATCGAAGCTGCATGGCAAGCGATCTCAGCTTCAGCACGAATAGTAAGGAGCTCCCTGGTCTTTGCTTCATTCAAGTTTGCAGACATTTTTTCGTTCTTTCTTGTTGATGACGGACACAAACTGTCTTCTAAGAGCAACAGAGTTGCACGATAACTATATCATTGCAATGCAGGGTTTCCGCGGGTCTTAAAAAGTCTAAAAAAGTCTAAAATTTCAAAATCACAATTTAAGGCCTTAAAAAGTCTTAAATTTGCTGAAGTATTGTGTTCTAGGTCTTAAATCTTTTTAAATGGGTCTTAATTTTCCTATGTCCATGTAAATCTCATTGAAATTATCCCACAGCACTTTGGAATAGTTTTTTTTTATTTATATTACGTAGTTGTAGTTCTTAATTCGCTGTATTACAACTACAAAATAGACCAACATGCAACAGCCAATCAGTTTTGAGGTTTTGTGTTATTGGCGGGTATCTTCAGATACCACAGACAGACATAAAACGAATTTTATTCAGCTATGGGGAAGTGGAAGTTTAGCGATACTTGGCTTGAAATATCTGAATTTAGGATCTGATTTTGCTGATTTGGATTTTGCTTTTTGATCAGAGCCAACACTAATAGCAGAGGTGCTCTGGGTTTTCCACACGGCAACATGACACCAGTCCTACATTGTTTCAAACGATGTTTCCTTCAGGTGCGTGAAAAGATAAAACGGCCTACATTACGCGCTTTGGAATAGGGGATTTTATAAAAACAGAAACGGAACAAATTTCCAAAATCACGGGACCGTTTGTACTGATTTTCACCGAATGTTCAGTTTGAATAAATTAAATTACTTTGCGAATAATTTTGAGACTCGTTACGCATTTCCTTTGTACGTTTTTTTTTTTTTTTGTCGTGATATAGGTCTTAAATTTCATTCATAATGGTCTTAAAAAGGTCTTAAAAAGTCTTAAATTTGACTTTGTGAAACCTGCAGAAACCCTGCAATGGCGCACGAGTTATCACTACTACGACACACCCCTTACGAACATTCACCCTGGCTTTTGTTCACACAGCGGAGTGTTCCAGGACTGATCCTGGCAATGTTACTAGGTCCCAATCCCGGCATCAATCCTGGGACAGAAGGCACACTAGCAATTTTATGGCAATTTTCCAGGATCAACGCGCTGTGTGAATGGAGCTATAGTAATTTTCCACACATGGATTGATAGTCAGTAGCATAATAATGGCAGTTGTTCCTTAACTTGTAACCAAGAAGACCCAAGAAGACTAACACACTGTTTAAATCACAGCTTCTTCAAGGTTGGATTTGGTTGGGTCATAAGCGATAAGCTGGAGAGTCTTCCCAAAATATCTTGATAACATGTTCCTTCTCTCAATGAGAGGACCCCAAGAAATATTCTTAAACTATTGGTTCCAATGACCTTTGACACACGTTAAAGACCTTTCTCAAATAAAATGAGCGCATATTTCATTTCTGGAAGCCGGGCTAGTGAGCAAACACTGTTGCTGTATTCCTAGCATTGGCTAGACCCGCAGTCACCTCTTCAGATATTTAATGCAAACATTAGAGAATACATGAAAAGAACATTTCAGTAATCACACTGGTAACTTCTATAACAAAGTAAAATCTAATAAGCCTAGAGAAGTCATTCAACTCATGTGATATTTAGAAGGAAATATATTGTTTAATACCTTGATTATAATCACTCATTAGATATACATTGACGCAACAGTGGATTTAAGTGGTTTGCCCTTAAATATGGGATGGTTGTCAATCTTATGTTTGCATTTTGGTGGTCTTCTATATCTCCAGGTTGTTTTGATCATATTTGGAGTGGAAATAGTAGAAAGGATTTCTCTGCGTTTCGTCTCCACTGTGAAGTTCCTACTCTTCTGTGTTCATAATAAACTTCACACACTATAGAGTGCTGACCACAAACCCTCACCTTCCTCTGATCTGTGTAATGGTCCACTCCTTATCCTTCTGTCATTTAAGTTTCCATTTACACTTTCTCGGTCTCTCCTTCATCTCAAGCTTTCAGTCTGTCCTGCTGTCACATTGTCCATCTCTCCTTTTCTCTTTTCTGTTTATTCCATCCCTTTCTCCAATTCTCCATTCCTTTCTGTCTCTCTTCTGTCATTTTGAGTTCCATCACATGTTCATTGGCTCTTGGCCGATAGAGCTCTCGGGCTCTGAGATCAAGTGGCTGTCTGGCCTAATCTAAGTTGTGCAGCAAGCTATGAAGTTCAGGTTGAAGCAATGGCCAGCCTTTTGAAAGAGATAAGAGGCCGACAGAAGATTGGAAGTGTGGAGTGTGGTATTTGACCTATAAACAGAAATGATAACCAGCCAGGAGTCCAGGACACAAAAATATCTGGAGTCCCTTCATGGGCGGGATTCAGAATGGATGCTGCAACATATTGAGTAAACGCAATACCTCTATTTCAAATCATACACTGGCAAGTAACTAGATAAAGGTAGCAATGACACTTTGTTTAGCTGGTTTCACATAGTCTCTTGAAATGACCAGCTAAAAAGTGCCCTTTAAAACCAGCCAACAGACCAGGCTGTTTTTCCAGCAGAGTATTTACTAAATATTTTCATGTGTAGTCAAACTCTACTGATCAAATGCTGTTTAATGCTTCCGCCGTACTAAGCTGGCTACGTTTTAGCATCTTGTAGTGTACTACTTTTCATAAGGGTACCTTAGTTTAACTTTAGCTTATGGCCTACCTTGAAGCTTGAAAAGCAAGTCAATTACACTTGCTATATAATGGGAATCGAGCTAACTATTGTTTATTGAGACTTTCAACAGATTCAGGCATTAGCTCTTTGCTAAGCAAACCACTGGCTCAGTGCTTGATCATAGTCATACTGCCCCAAACAAACAACATTTTAATCATTATAAAGTTGTCTATTTGGAAAGTTTATTGAAGTGTGCTATTAGTTTGATAGTGCATTTTGATTGATTAGCCTATTAAATCCCCCCACACACACACACACACACAAAGTATTTGACTAGTAAACTATCAGTAAACCCATGAGTTCACTTGTAGTAGCTGTAGTGTTAATAGAAATGAAAAAAAAAATAGTTGTAAACTAGTTGTGTAATACTGTTATACAAAGTATATTTCAAAGTATACTTTTATACTTTACAAAAAATAAATAGCACAAATATTTTTACTGAGGATGTTTTTGTACTGCAGATATTCAGTGCTGAATATTGACTTGTTGATGCCTGTGAGGTGCTGCTTTATATGCATGCCTACTGTTTATAACAGCCTTCAGGTGGCGGTTGTGAACAGAGTCTCTTTCTTACCTGCAGGGTGCTTTGACAGATGCATTCTTAACACTTTTCCCTAAATGTGAAGCGAATGAGAGGTATGAATATTTAGCCTGCATGAAGGTTGTTTACCAACACTGAGGCTTGTTACCAATTAATGATGATTTGTTACATTCAGATGCCATTAGGGAGGCTTGAGGAAAAGAAAAGTTGAGAATACTTCAGGCAGAAATAGCAGAAACAACATCTACTAGTCCTGAAAACTAAAGCTTGACTCTACGTGGACTTTCTCAAGCTCTGCAATCATTATTCAGGATGATCCTCAGAGTGTTTTGTACATGAAACACTGGCCTTTATGTTAGGTTAGGATTCTACAAATTTAGCTACGGTTGAGCATGAGCTTAGTGCATAAATCCTTTCTGTGAACCTTCAGGTTGAGTCCTGGTGGAGTGATGAAGTGTTGTTGTTTTACAGCGTTCCAGACTGCACTGATTTTGAGAGTGGTGAACAGCAGTAAATGAGCAGGAAAAGGAAAGTGTAGCAGTAACAAACACGTCTCTTCTTCGGTCTAATTAATCCCATCATGCTCTATGGCAGAATTCAGAATTCCTTGGCAATTATGCTGATGGAATCAAGAAGTGTGTGGGTTTTTTTCATGGTGAGGATGAGTCAAGTGTGTGCGTTTCCCCTTCTCTACAGCTCATCTCTGATGCCATAATGGCGGTTGTATCTTCAGCA
Organism: Hybognathus amarus; assembly: GCA_030378365.1. Classification (NCBI taxonomy): domain Eukaryota; kingdom Metazoa; phylum Chordata; class Actinopteri; order Cypriniformes; family Leuciscidae; genus Hybognathus; species Hybognathus amarus. The sequence goes on along the minus strand of JAQIUQ010002514.1, from coordinate 154,492 downwards.
CGCCTCATTTCCTGTTTGTGCAGGTGACCGATAACACACATGTAGAAAAGAAGGGTAAAGCTTCTGTAATTTCCTCTTATGCCAGCAGGTCTTCACTGGAGAGATGTGTTTAACATGATCACTCCCTCTCTCTTTCAGCAGCTCCTGTCGGCAATGTTTAACTTGTTCACTCTAGTTTGGAAAAAATGCGATCTCTTTGCCCTTAACAAACTGGATGTGAATGATTCAGCCGATGCAACCCCACTCTTCATGATGCATCACTGCAAAACATGCTAGTTGTAAGTCTCTGTGTTGAAAATCAATGTCAATGATGTTTTTTTCTATGTGGTGTTTTTACCGTGCTTTAAGACAAACCATGTGTAAATTCATGTCAACACCATTTCTGATTATTTTCTCCTGACAATAACATAGTTTGTGTAACATTAGCAACACATTATTAGCTGTTTGATTGTCAAGCAAATCGCATTAATTACCTTTGTGTGTTCGACATTGTAAAGAGTGATACCATTGTGCAGTGTTGGCCAAATGAATCCATGAGCTGACGTGAAGACGGGGTAATTAGCATATTCTTGCGATCCGGATATACTACATTAAAGGGTGTAGAGTTACAGCATTCAAGCTATTTTAAGGCATTACGATTTTTTTTTTTTTTCAAAGAAAAAATTTTTTAAATATGTCATTTTGGCAATTAAAGATGAGTTTTAAGGAATAAAATAATTGACCACAGGGGGACTTTAAGTGCAGATTTGCTCTGTTCCCATAACTGGCTGGTTCTGTAAGCAACATTTTGAAGTAACATGCACACTCCTGACATGAAGGCTGATCCAAAAGTACTTTTAGATCATGCCGACATCCTGCTGAAGCAAAAACATCATATCAAATCTCCATGCACAATAGATCCATTCTCAATACTTGAAGCATCTCATACTTCCTTTCAAGAGAAGGCAATCCCATAATGCACTGGAAGGGGGTAGATAAATGTACTACCAATATAATTTTTGTCAAATTTAAAACTAACCTTTTCCCATTTAAACTGAGTGCTATGTTGAAATATTACATTATTCCTCTCACATGTATTGAATTCTGCTGCGAGTTGAGTCTCTCCTTCACTTCCTGTGAGGAGCGTGAGTGTTTTTTGTATTGCGCACTGAGTTCATGATTATGTAGAGCGTTTCAAATCAACAACTAATAGGTTCCATTTCATTTAAGATTGTGTCATAGAAGACAGCTGCCTATGTAGGCAGTGAAGCAACTCAATAGGTTTTGAAACAGAGCTAATGTTTCAGTAAATTCATTAGTGAGTTTTCTTTTTTCAGTTATGAACTCAATGTACCCCAAAATAATAATTTAAATTTTCTTGTATAAAGAAGAAAACAACTTCTGAAGTTTAGTTCAAGATTAATCTGAAACTTGTTGTTTACAGTCTGCAATGCAGTGTTTGTTCAATAGCTTTTTATTGAGTACTGGCAAATAATTTTAGTGTACTGTGAGAATAAAAGGTATTTGTGCTCTTTTTCAGGTAGTAGTGTTACATAGCACATATATCTCCAATCAGCCTAACATCAATCCAAGTTTGACAACAGATGGCTGCAATTTGTTTATTATAGAGACTGGGTTTTAACAAAGGTCTTGCCAGGCATTTCCTTATTACCTCCACTTGTTTTATATAATACAGAGCAGACCTCGTCTCAGATGGATGGCAGGTCAATACAAAATCATCCATATGTAATACTGATGCTCCCTAGACTATCATCCATTTCCAAACTAAGTTCAGATGCAATTAACCTAAGCTCTGGAACATTTGTTTCACATCAAGGTCTATTATACAGTTATCACTGTGTGTATTCTCTCTCTCTCTCTCTCTCTCTCTCTCTCTCTCTCTCTCTCTCTCTCTCTCTCTCTCTCTCTCTCTCTCTCTCTCTCTCTCTCTCTCTCTCTCTCTCTCTCTCTCTCTCTCTCTCTCTCGCTAGCTGCTCTCTGTCTATCTTGCTCTTCAGTTCCTGCTGCCTTCATTCAGTTGCTGAATAATGTATTTTTTTTTCTTCATTATAACTATGTTCCTGCAGGGTTAAGCATTACATCAGTTTTGCAAGCGAAAGAGAGATTGTGAACAATACTTGTGGTCTCAGCCCAATTGCTAATCAAACTTGGACCTAATAACGTCCCAGTAAAAAAAACGTGTTTGAAGGGAAGAACAGCAAGAGTGTAAAAGTAGCCCAATCCCACAAGAAAACCATGGACTTGGCAACACTGGAGACTGCAAATGCATATATATGAAATACTTGTTTATTCTGTTATATGTATCCAACAGACAGATGGATAGATAGATAGAGAAACTGACACAAGCTTCAGATTTCCACCAAGAAATCAGTAAATTCAGACCCTTTGCTTGACCATCACTGATTGGTCAGTGTTAGCAAGTCTGTGTGGCTTCTGAAAATCTCTTTGGCTGGAGGACCTGGAATGGAAAAGCGAACTTGGACTATGGAATCAATAGCATAAAGCCTGTAATTACAAATGTGAGCTCAGTAATGCCTGCGGTCTCCCACACTCTGTTTCTCTGCAATTCTCTTTCGTCTACGCCTCACGTCTTTCCGCACAGCAGATAAGAGAAGAACGACTCTCCACTGCTCTCTATGCATACCAATGTTTAAACCTACCCACAGGCAGAGAGTCACACACACACACATAGACAGAGAGAGAGATGATCACCTGACAGAAAACCAGGCCAGTGAGAGAAAACTGGGTATTTTACAGCCTGACAGCCACCTAATGATGAAACCTCTTTCCAAGTCATTAATGAATTTCACGTGCAGAGATGTGAATTAGCCTGGATGCCAGCCCGAACCCCGCCCACAACATTTTTTGGTCGGGAAGTTTGATCTGGATTCGATCCATTGAGGAGTAATTATGATCAGTAAAAAAATGGTCGGACCAGTCAAATTGCCAGGGCGGGCTTTATACGATGATGGACAAATGATCTGCAGTTACGTAATCATCACGTCATCAAAGAGCACTGGGTTTGAACTGGTTTACAACAATGATGACTGCAGCAGGAGAATTGAGATGTATAGTTCCGATATCACGTCTGTTTTAGAAGAAATCGACAGCGCATTCATTTTAATAGATGAACAGAGAACTGCAATAAAGGCATTTGTCGATTGGAAAGATGTGTTTGTCGTCCTTCCTACAGGATTGAGGATCCAATGATCACTAAGAAAATGGGAGGCAATGAAAACCCAGTTGTCATTGTGGTTTCTCCATTGGTCGCACTCAAGGAAGACCAAGTAAATTTAAGCAACTGAAATGGTCATACAACTCATTTCAAAGCCTTTGCTGCATCAAACAATAGTGACGCTTTGTTATACTACTCGCACACCATACCCATACATTGTACCCCTTATAAGGGTGTATTTTTAAAAATAAATTATTAGATTACACTACTCATCGTCATGCAAAACATCATTTTGTATTTAAATCATCATTAAATACACCATTAAAACATCATTTTGGCTCCCGGTCTCTTTTCTTTGAAGACTCAAATGAACTTGCTTCTTCAACTTGGTCTCTTTCGTCAGTCGTCAGTCATGTTGACCTCCAACCAAAAAGTTGAGAATGGGCCGACTGGGCCGAACAAATGCCAGCAGATTTGTTGGCTTTATTGTTGAGATCTAATCCTAAACATAGAACTTGTTTGTATAGACATTCACATTTTCTATTTTGTTTAAAAATGTTTTTCGAGTTTGCAAGTAGTACTCTGCAAATCCTTAAATTCTTTTTGCACAACACTGGTAAAAGTCATTAACATTCTTTTTCTTTTTAAATACTTTTTCCCAGAGTGTGTGCATTTCAGTTCTGTTGACAACTATGAGTCGCTCAACATACGCCACTTACTGCATTGCTCTGATTGGTTGTAGGTCTATCCAATTGAGAGTTTTTCTTCCTGGTTTGATTAAGACATGCCTCATAATCAAAGCTTATGGAGCAGTATCAGACTCACATTCTGAATAGAATATGAGTATGACGAATCAGGCTAGTAGTGAATAACAGCTGATACAATAATCCTGCCTGAGGATTTCTATGCTTAAGGACTGTATTTATGCATGTAATAAGTGTTTTGGTTTTAGCTTTATTATGATAAAGTAGGAAAACCTCAAAATTGATGAACCTGTTATTTTGCAGTGTGTGTTTATTTGCTCTGTGCTTCATTAATTGTGTCAACTATGTATTTTTCTCACTGTGTGAGGCAGTAAGATTAATTGTTATTTTTATTATTATATTGATATGACTGTAGAAGAGAATTTATTCTAATTATCTCATTTAGAATAATAATCTTTTGTGTCAAAACATAATTAACCATGAATTCTTGGGGCTTTAGATCCTTGTTTCTAGACCACAACAAGGACAGCATCATATATTTTTCAAATGTTTTTTGTAAATACTCATTTGTAATCACCTTACAATAAATTTAAGGCTTTTCTTCTTTTCCTTTTGACTTTAACTAATTCTGACTTTTACTGATTACACTAGGTTTGTCTCTAATGGTGCCGAAATATCATCTAGCCTCCAACAACTTAAAATATTCTATACTGTACATTTGCATTTATGACTTTGGCAGATCAGGCCATGCATCCCCATAGTGCTTGGGGAATTGTACAAATACATGCCTGTATGCAGTCTGTGCAAGCATTTGAAAAACAGTTTTAATATACCAATTAATTTTGAATGTACAACAAGACAATTTCAAATACAAAACTCAATTTGCTCTTGAGTTTGTGCATGACTGCATATCTCTGCAAGACTCTCTCACATCACATACAGAGAGCTGTTGTTGTGCATTAAACATGAATTAAAATTGGATCATTTTATGTGCTCACTGCTTTTTCTCCATGGCAATGACTAATATTGGATGTCAAAGTAATGGATTCAGCTTACCTCTTTAAAATATCTGGTATTTAAAATTTCTTCCATCTGAACAGTGAAAATGGCATTTTGTGGTATTTTTTGGTTGAACATTTTCAGTGGCAGAAATTTTGCATTTAAGTGATCAAATTACATGACTAAATCTGAGCTTTATAGTCCTTCTAGTATAGTATAGTATAGTATAGTATAGTATAGTATAGTATAGTATAGTATAGTATAGTATAGTATAGTATAGTATAGTATAGTATAGTATAGTATAGTATAGTATAGTATAGTAGTATAGTATAGTATTCATCAACCTTTAACTTTCATTTAATTTCATTAAAATATGTTTTGTTAGTGGCATTTATAAGGAGACATGTCTCCTTATACAGCACTGATGTTATAATGTGCTCAACAAAAACTCTTCTATTGCTTAAAAAACAATGCACTTTTAGCTCCTGCTTTCATGAGCTTAAATCAATACGGCACACTATTTTTCCATTTCACTCTCTGTTTGTGGTTTAATATAAGCTACTTCAAACACAATGGAATTCACAAACCATCAAAACCAGCGCAGCAGGAGTCCTCGAGCTTGCATTCAACCCGTTTGTGTTTCAAATCAGCATTTTAGGCAGTGTGGTGTGCCCTGGGATGTATACTAAAACATGACCATGATATGGGGGTGTTGTGCCTGCGTCTCTTGAACACAAGTGTGACTGGATTGAAAATGTTGCACATACTGTAAAAACCACAGTGCAGAAAAATCCAGGATGATTAATTCATGAGCGGCTGAATCTAAAGTGATTTGGTACAGGTGTGTCTGTTGTGAATAATTACACATTCAGTAAAGGTCTAAGCACATCATGGTTTATGTACGATCAGTTGGATCTAAAGCAATTTGGATTGTAGTTTTTAGGAAACTTTACATCATGCAGGAGACCATTTGTCTCACAAAGGTTTCTGCAAACTGCAAAGTTGTCACCCATCTTCGTCACAAGAGAGACAAAGACTTTAAGTGTTCAGTTCAGGAGAGGCTCTGCTAAATGGAAAGGTGTTGGGTCCAGGTGAGACAGCGGTCAAGGTTCAGGAGAGAAATGTGTGCCGCTATGGGTTTTTGAGCAGCTTTTATGGCTCTTGTGGTCCTCTCCTGCAAACTGAAAGCATCAGAATGATAGAATGTCTTCACGATCAATTTTAATACATCCATTGCCTGTACATTTATTATATATCTCAGAGAGAGTGTGTGGGAGAGTGAATGTATGAGTATTACATTTTCAATAAGAATATTTCCCACTGTTCCTTTCCTGTCATGATGATCACACACACTCTGCAATTTATGCATAACAGTGAGATTTCAGCTGAGTGTCAAGAGTCAAGTTAATTCAAGTTGTTGTGAAGCCCTGTTCAAAGTGACTGTGATATCAAGTGATGCTGGACATTTGCTGTGGCGTTCAAATATGGCAAATTACTTTCTGTGCTTCCACTGGTGGACATCAACATTTAGGGCGCACCCGGCGCAAATGACTTTATACACAAACGCATGTCTCATTCCTATTTTGCACGTGCGCAAAGCGTGATTTTTCCCTCCACAGACGCACGTCGGTAAACTAGGAAATGAACTTGCGCTCCCTGGGCGGATCGGCGCAAAAAGGAGGCGTGTTTCGGCGCAAACATTCCCTGGTGCTATTTTACACTTCTAGGAAACAATTGTGCCACTGACCAGAAAAAAACCTTGTCTAAAGTCAGTTGCGCCGTTGTTCATAATGCTATTTTAAGCGCGCATGCTTGGCCATAATGTAGCGGGTGCTCAACGCGCATACACTTTGATTCTCTCATCAACACAGATGCAGCAATGTTTTTATTTTTGCAAATCATACATTATAACAAGGAAAAATATTAACACGAGGGAAATTATTGTGGTTTACATGAAGATGAAAAAACCTTATTACCCATTTTTAAGGCTAATTGTAGTACTAAAGGATCAGACCTGTTTGCCCAATAGTGGCAAGAAACATACGTATATAATGTTTAACCGACGCTGATGTGCAAGGGTTTCTTCCATCCCCATACAACGTCACTTATCTGTCTTTTACTGCCCTGACAAGAACGCCGGTTCTCATCGGACTATGAACGCTCCATAATAACAATGCAACATGCGCACCTGTTCCTAAAGGGTATGTTGGATGGTGCTCTGATTGGTTTATTTTATGTTACGCCCAAACCACACCTAAATAATGAAGCTACTTCAGACCAACCCCTTTTAGATTTGCGCCAGGCGCAAGAGGCATTTATCCCGCCGGGAAAATAGCAACAGCGCCGGGACCCGCCCACAAAGTTACTTGCGCTTTGTGCTTTTACACTTGTGTTTCAGATCGTTAAAATAGGGCCCTTAAAGTCTTGTGGCAATTAGTCAATGTCAGCTTGACAAAAAAAGAGAATTCACTTTAATTGAATTTAATTGAATTTATTTTTTTTACTTTTAGAAATTAAGAACTAGTTCATTCATGAAACTTCAGGGTGTAGGCTGATAGGTCATTTACATGCAATCACATAATTACTGCATGGCACAAACTGATTGGCCTCCGCTGATCCTGTAGCCAATTACATTGCTTGTTATGGCTACTAAAAATGTTATATTGCCATCTATAATTGCCAATTATTTTACTTATGTGCTGTATTTTTGATCCAATAAAAAACATCTTTAAAAACATAATAAAATATATATATATTTAAAAGTGAGTAATATCTGAAAAAAGACTCAATCTTCCTTGCAGGGTCATATACAAATGTATCTGTAGACTGAGAATGTCTTTTCACCAAATGACTAGCATTTATTGTGATGTATTAATGATTATGAGCTATAATAAAAAAAAAATGTTCCACCACAAAACTTACTGTTTCAAGGAAATAATGTCACCAAAGAGTTGTTGTTTTGAGGTTATATCTACAATTAGTTGCAGTAGTTGTGTTGGTTGTACATTCATTTTGTGCATTTTCAGCTAAATCCCACCAATTCGTCATATAACTGACGTTTTGGGACGTCTTTTGACCATTCGTCAATATACGACTTTTAAGGGCCCCCTTAAATGTCGGTAGATGACGTTATGGGATCCTAACTCTACCCCAGACCTAAACCTAACCCTAAACCCAACTCGTCACCTAACTGACGTTAAAGGTAAAGCGTCAGTTGTATGACGACCCGGGATTGTCATCTACCGACGTTTAAGGGGGCCCTAAAAAGTCGTATATTGACGAATGGTCAAAAGACGTCCCAAAACGTCAGTTATATGACGAATTGGGATGAGACTGTGTTGGTAAAAAACTGAAATGCACAGAATTTATGGTCATATTTGCATTATCCTGCTGGAATAGCGATTAGTGGATATAAGGCATTCACGGTAAGCATTGCAGCAGGCAGTGTTTTTTTTTAGTTTTTTTTTTTTTAATACTGCTCAATAGCTATTAAGGAGCCTAACAAATGCCATCAAATGATTTCCTATCATTCACCACCGCCAGACTGAGCTACTGACACGTACAGACTTCATGCTTTGTCAAGCAGTATTAAGACCAGTTTGGTTGGGTTTCTAACCTCTATCCTCAGGTGGTCTTTTGCTGAAGTAGCTCGTACACATTAAGGTTTGATGTATTCAGAGACTGGTTAGCTTGAATCAGTTTGCCTTGTTCTATGTATTGTATTCATCATCTGTATAATGACCACCAGCAATGTGTTCAGCTCCCAGCCTGTTTGGGTCAAGCTCTCTTGATCCTGCCCAGTGGCAGTGAGGGCAGTGTGCATCACTATCACACCAGCAGCCTCTGAAAATGTCAGAATTTCCACATTTTACCTGCTAATCCAGCCCGATCTCATGAAAGTTAGTATGTATGGCACGAATGTCATTTCTCGTGGCATTTATACGCCAAAACCAGTTTTTGCGTGTATATGGCACGCACTTTCACGTACATATGAGTACGCACTTTTGGCGTATGAATATGCACGAGTTCCCCACCCCCTCCCCCCTAAACCTAACCCAGGGTTTTTTAGTGCGTACCATATACACGCAAAAACCGTTTTTGGCGTATAAATGCCACGAGAAATGACACTCGTGGTATAGATACGCATCTTCATGAGACTGTGTTGGCTAATCCAGCACTCATTCTCTCACCCTTCTCTCACAGGGTGCTTTTGATGTAAAGGGTATGTTTCTCCACAGAAGTATATTATTTTAGAAACTTCAGTAAAATTCATTGCCGGTTACTTTTATTCCTCACCAATGCTACTTTTTTTAGACACAGCACAGCTAATCAGCTAAGCCTGTTGAAACACATCAACCTCCCAAAGGACCATAATGAAACACCAATTCAGATCAAACTTAACGAAGGCTTTGTTGTTTTCTTGCAGTACATGACCACTCTGATGTGGCAATGCCCAGTGATTGTTTCTCTATGTGGATTTGGCCATTATTGTGTAAGAGTTCTTTAATTATCTGTTCTGCCAACATTTAACATTTACTTGACTTTACCATGTTAGCAAGTAAAATAGGTGTAGTTAGAATATTTCAGCTGAAGTAAATGTTGGGTGTGAGTACGCATGTACGAATTAGGCTATTTTGATTTACAGCAAACGCTTGCTATGACAAATGGTGGTTTCACTTTATTTTAATGGTCCCTTTAACACATTCTGTTGACTATAAGTAAAATTGCACCTATGTCTAACTGTCTAACCTATATGCCTAACTCTCATTAGAGTGTTAGTAGAGTATTAGTAGACTGGTAGGGTTAATTTTTTTTACCATGTAGCTTTATTTAACATTTCAGAAAATTTCAGAAAATTCAGAATCTAAATCTTATCTAAATCTGACCATGGAGTTGACTTTGGCGGAAAGCTGGAGGTGATTGTTGATAGGCTGTCCCAATCAGTGGTGCCTGCACAATCTAATCATGTTTGAGAGGGAAACAACAAGTTTAAGGTTTCCGATATTGTTTTTTTTTTTTTCTTTTTTTTCTTTTATTATTATTATTATTATTTTTGCCTTTTTTTAAGTAGTAACGTGTACTAAAATAGTAACATGTACTCACTGTTATGGACAGAAATGTAGTGGAGTAAAGAGTACAATATTTCCCTCTCAAATGTACTTGAATATGAGTACTCCCCAAAAATGATACTCGAGTAAAGTACAGATCCCTCAAAATTATCTTTAAGTACTGTACTCAAGTAAATGTACTCTGTTACTGTCCGGCTCTGCTGGAACATCAAGTATGACCTCTTTCCTTTTGCTTTTACCCTTCTTCATTTATTCCCAAGAAACTGTGCCTTATCGCAAAAATGCAAACAAATATCAAGCTGCTCTCTGTCGCTATTTCTCTCGGCCTCACTGTCAAAGTAACCATGGCAACGGATAGCGCATCCTTCCAAGAGGGTGACACGTTCCCACAATGAAAGTGTATGACATCACATTCTCATTCTCAATAAAATGATGCACATGAGTTCTTTCTCTACTGTTCACTTAAGCCATAACCGACTATGTTTACTTGGATTCTTGCCAAGGCAGGCATTTTTAGATAAATCTATTTGAATTTGTCCGTTTAAGTGCAAAGAGATGTGAAAGAGAATAATTACAATAATAGAGATGCACTGATTTTGTGTCTTCTCCTCTCCCGCAGGAAAAAACATGTATTTGTATTGCTATTAAAGAGATTCATGGGTTGTTTGTTTCATTTCCCTGGCCTGCATGTATTCTGATGCACTGATCAGGAAGATGAATAGTAGTCTGGCTAGGCTATCAGGGACATCTAAAACGCTTAGGCTACCGCACGTTTCTTTAGATTTCAAGTACTTTGATTTTAGCTATTGAAGTATTCCGTCATAGGCCTTATTGGTCCTGGAGTAAATTGCAGAAAGCATGTTTGAAAGCAGCTAGCCTTGGAGAACACAGAAAGACAAAACACATAAATGTCAGACTTGCCTTGCTTAGGTTTTGTGTTGTAAAGACCTCGTTTGAGCTTCTTTTCCACATCATTTTTTGACATCATGTCGCCAGGCTACCTCCCGATCCCGCTGTGTTTTTTTTTTTGGCCGCCCGTTCCCGCCCGCAGCAAAGTTCAAACCGTCCGCTCCCGCAAGATTTGCGGTGTATCCGCGGGACTCAATCCCAATGCAGACCTCTATTCTGCAGTTGTTTCAGTAAAAAATAAAAAAAATAGTGTACTGTGGAGCTATTATGAGTTTTAAGATGGCAAATAAAACTGTGTGAGAGGTTTGCCATCTGCTATAAGCTTGCTTGATGCAACTGTTCATGAGCTCTAGAACTGCAGGTATGAATTTTCAGTTAATGATGCGATTGTGTGTAAGCGCAATAGAATAGTAATCACTAAAAGAGTGGGCCCATGAAATCAATGAAGAAATCAATGAAGAACATCTAGGGACTTAAGAGTGCAATAAAAGGGCATGTGAGGTATTGACCGCAACTGCTATATGTCGACGTGCTGCCCAGGGTTCCCTAACCGAAATATTTTATCTCACTAAAATATTTTAGCTAGGAGTTTTCTCTTAAAAGTTATTCACAACGCCTTTCTGGGTTTCAACAAATTCGTACGAATTCGATACGAGTGAGGTTGTACGAATTAGTACTGAATTAGCCACTTTTTAATCATTCGTCGAATTTGCACGAATTGGTCGTGAGATAGTGTTGATATATTCAGTTATTTCTTCTGACAGTAATGTAATGCTACTGTTTTTAATAACAGCTCTTGTGTTGGCACCAATAGCCTCCTGGGCAGCATGCCCATATAGCGCAGTTGCGCTTTGGGCGTCCCGAGTTCGAATCACAGCTCCTGGACCTTTCCCGATCCCATCCCCCTGTCTCTCAAACTTTTCTTTGAACTAAGTTGCCTGTCATGATAAAGGCAAAATACCCATAAAAATAACGACACTTGTGGACTATTCTTGGCAAATAATGAAATATGCAACTAAGTGTGATTTAATTAATCAGCATACCATATGCTTAATTCAGTTAAAAGTTTGACAGCTCGTATTTGTTATATAAAGGGTAAGCTCAATCTGAGGAGTCTCAATACTTCAGTCATTTTCAAAGATTCATGGATGCTGGTCTGAAAGTCCATGTCAATATATCAGTGTTTGACTGATCCACTGAGGCAGGTCATGGCAGAAAGGAAAATCCTGTTATCTCAGAATGGCTGTATGGATTACATGTCTAATGTTATAAAAGAGGTCAGCAAAAGTTTACAGCAAAGATCATTTAACTCAAATAAAATATTACTTATGCCTTAGAGACAGCATAGAGCTGGGTGAATGGTGGACTGGCTTCCCACATGGCATGTTCCTACATAGAAAGTGTTGTCATGGCAACCCAGAGGACATCTCAATTCCATCATTTTACAAACTTGCATCAGTCATCACTTCATAACATTGTTTTTGCAGATTTAAAATGCTATACATGCCCCAGACATCATTCACTTGTACTGGGCATCTTGTTCTACACAATTAAATTAAGTAAAGCAGTTATGTAATTAACCTCCACATTCAGAATCAGCAGGAAAGCTGCTCGTATGTTTTTTTTTATAAAAAGGAACATCAAACACTGTTTGAACCTTAACATTCTTTAAACCAGTTTTATTTGTGTTCTATTTTTGAGTGAACTATCAAGATCATCCAAAAATGTACCCAGCCTCATTTTGTTTGAAACCTGCCTGACTTTGTTTTCTGTTTAACATAGTCACAGACTTTAGGCTCAATCCCAATTCACCCCTTCCCCCTACCCCTCGATCTCAACAAGAATCGGGACACCCTACCCCTAGATGTGAACGCGCAAAACGGAGGGGTAGGGGCAAGGGGTGAATTGGGATTGAGCTTTAGTCTTAATAAGGACCATAAAGTAATTAATGGTGCAGAATGCTATTGGTTCTCATGTGTCACATGACCAATCGTGACACCGGTAATTATAATATGTGGTAATGCAAAAGTGAATATACATTTCAGTGAATTATGGCTTAAATTTACACCTTTTAACACAAAGTATTCTTCAGAAGTCATATGGGTCAATTTTATGGTGTCTTTTGAGCTTGACAACCCATAGCTTTTAACACATGGAAAAGAGCAGCTGCAGTTTTCATGGAAAAAAAAGGTCATGCAGGTTTGAAATGCCATGGGTGAATTATTCCTTTAAAGAACATAATTCACAATGGATGATCTTTTAAAGGAATAGTAAAAGCAAAGCAAGTGAAGAATATTGCACACCTCTCTCTAAGACATCACCAGCTGAAGCCATTAGCATGGATCATGTACAACTTTTTTTTCTTAAATCCCTCATGGTAATAATTAATAACCTCCTCTTCCCGAGAGTGAATTACCTTTTTCATGATGCAACAATGTGATAGTGAGTCATAGCTCTTTAAAACGTCCAATCCCTTTGTTCTATAATTATCATTATCTCTGATTTGGTGGCTACTGATCTTCATCAGGTTCTCCCACTCAATTCTGTGTTCTGGTGCAATATTTCTGCTCTCTTTTGAAACTCCTTTCATCTGTTGCAGATTTGCTTTCTAGTCAAGTCATTTGTCAAGACAACACCACCAGGCTCATATGGTGTTCCCTGATTGTTTGTAATAACTGGGAATGAGAGGGAGTCTTATTAGAAGCAGCCACAACTGAGCACATCCTGCCTGTTAGCAAACCTTCCTCTGCCAGATCAATCTGTGCTGATGGATCTCAGACAATACCATCAACACTGATCATCACTGCTGTCATGCTTCATAATTAGCTGTTGTTTTTTAGAGATGCATGCCTCATGAAAAATGCTTCTCTTGTCAGTCAAAATCTTTTCCCACTTTGAGTCACATGCTACATTAATAAAAGAATGATGAAACTTGAATTAATTTAAAATCAAAAGTCCTGAAACCTCATATTCTGTTTTAACATCTCTTAAATGTGCTTTACAATGAGGTTGCAATTTCATGATTGTTTCTTATTAACTAATTATGAACAAAATGTAAAATACAGAAAATATTTAAAAATATTATTCAAATATTATGAATACATTTAAAATAGGCCTACATTAAATTAAATGTTTCATTTAAATGATAATAGTGAAAACATTTTCAAACTAAAACAGTAGGACTAGTAATCATAAACAAAGAAATCAAAACAGTTTTAATATTGAAGGTCATTACCTAGAAATGGGGGAAATCACATTTTAATTTTGTTTTTATCCCTGCTGAATTAACTAGACACAGGTGGAGGAAGATAACTAATCAGGGGCGCGGTTCCGAAAGCATCGTTAGCCAACTATGGTTGCTATTTCCTTCGTTATCAGCATAGTTCAACGAGTCAGTGTTTCCCGAAACCATCTGTTCAAAGTTGTGTGGTTTGAACGACAGCTCTCGACCTGTGGTTAGAGGCATCATTTCTATATTGCATGACATTTGGAGGTAATAATTCCTTATCTTGAGCAAAATAAGCAAGCTGACATTCAGTACAACCGGTGTCTTTTATTTAGAATACATACAAATTGAATTTACGTCTTTTAGTTTGTCAAAAGATTTGAAGCAACGTGTTTGAAGAGTGCGAATGTGCATAAAATGTAAGAACGAGCCAAAAATTGAGTCTGGTAATAAAGCAAAACAAGTGAGAACAATTTGAAGTCCTCAGATGACATGTCTGTAATTTCTTTAAAACATATCTAGCGTTAATTGCATCTCAAACAGTTTCATTAAAAGTAGTTATGCTCCACTACGTGCCGAAACCAACGTGGTTGAACCAATACTTTGCGACAGTTGGTTTTGGGAAACAGTCGTGACTAGCTAGTTGATTTTCCCAACGATGCATCGTACTATGGTAGTGAATCAGCGAACTGCGTTTCCCGTACAACGACGTAGTTCACTGTTTCACTACCATAGTACGATGCATCGTCAGAAAAATCAACTAGCTAGTCACGACTGTTTCCTGAAACCCACTGTCGCAGAGTATCGTTCAGACCACGTTGGTTTCGCACGTGGTGGAGTAATAACTACTTTTAATGAAACGGTTTGAGATCCAATTAATGCTTTTGTTTTATATAAATTACAGGCATGTCATCTGAGGACTATTTCTAATTGTTTTCAGTTGTTTTGCTTTATTACCAGACTCAATATTTGGCTCGTTCTTACATAGTAGAGCACGTTCGCACATGCGCACTCTTCAAACACGGTACTTTAAATCTTTTGAAAAACTAAAAGACGTAAATTCCATTTGTATGTATTCTAAATAAAAGGCACCAGGTTGTACTGAAAGTCAGCTTGCTTATTTTGCTCAAGATAAGGAATTATTACCTCCAAATGTGTTGCAATATAGAAACGATATCTCTAACCACAGGTCGAGATCTGTCGTTCAGACCACACAACTTTGCGAATGCTGGGGTGCGTTTCCCGTACAACGACGTAGTTCACTGTTTTACTACCATAGTACGATGCATCGTTGGAAAAATCAACTAGCTTGTCACGACTGTTTCCGAAAACCTACTGTCGCAAAGTATCATTCAACCACGTTGGTTTCGCGCGTGGTGGAGTAATAACTACTTTTAATGAAACTGTTTGAGATCCAATAAACGCTAGATTTGTTTTATATAAATTACAGACATGTCATCTGAGGACTATTTCTAATTGTTATCAGTTGTTTTGCTTTATTATCAGACTCAATATTTGGCTCGTTCTTACATAGTAGAGCACATGCACACTCTTCAAACACGTTACTTCAAATCTTTTGACAAACTAAAAGACGTAAATTACATTTGTATGTATTCTAAATAAAAGGCACCGGTTGTACTGAATGTCAGCTTGCTTATTTTGCTCAAGATAAGGATTTATTACCTCCAAATGTCATGCAATATAGAAACGATTCCTCTAACCACAGATCGAGAGCTGTCGTTCAAACCATACAAATTTGCGATGCTGTTTGCGAATGTTCGTTGGAACGATGGTTTCGGGAAACACCGAATCGTTGAACTATGCTGATAACGACGGAACTTGCGACCATAGTTGGCTAACGATGCTTTCGGGAAACGCACCCTGTTTGCGAATGTTCATTGGAACAATGGTTTCGGGAAACACCGACTCGTTGAATATGCTGATTACGATGGAACTTGCGACCATAGTTGGCTAACGATGCTTCGGGAAACGCACCCTGTTTGCGAATGTTCATTGGAACGATGGTTTCGGAAAACACCGACTCGTTGAATATGCTGCTTACGATGGAACTTGCGACCATAGTTGGCTAACGATGCTTTCGGGAAACGCACCCCATGGGACTGACGAGAACAGGTGCAGACACATATACCACATATATATAATTGACAGATATACCAATCAAATGTTTGAGATAATTAAGATTAAGAAAAAACAAAACGATGACATTTATATTTTATTTAACAAAAATAAATTGATTTATATTTAATCAAATGCTCGCTCTTTTCAACTTTCTATTAATCAAAGATTGTTTTAAAGAAAATGTATTGTAGAAATGTACTATTCAACAAGGAGAAACTGTTTTCAATATTGGTGATGATAATAATAATAACAACTGTTATTTATAATCAAAATTAGCATATTCAGCATATTAGAATAATTTCTGAAAAAAATCAGCTTTGCATTCCAGAAATAAATAACACTTTTTTTTTTTAAATAAGTGTTATTAAAAGTTAAAACTGTTATTTTAAAGTATAATAATATTTTACATCATTAATGTTTTTACTGTATAAAATAAATAAATACATTAATATTTAATTGAATTTTTAAAATGATTTTTTTTTGCCAGGATAAACCTGACTCCAAACAGAAGCCATTCTGTTAAATGGCAAACTTTTTACAATTATTTGAAGGGTATAGCCTAAATAATAGGATTATTGTTTTATAAGTCATCGGGGTATTGGATCCCAAACAAAAACGATAGTCAGTCTGAACAGGTAATAAGGTTTCTCTTGTTGATGTTTATGTGGTTCTTCAGCTTTAGTGCTTGTGACTCTCCCCAGCAGCAGCTCTTGAGGCTGTAGTTATGTCTCTCAGAGGGAGACATCTCATCGATGTGCACTCAAAGGGCAAACTCAGATTTTTTTCTTGGCTGTCCTTTTCCCTCCTGTCTGTGTTTTTGCTGCTCTCTATGGATGCAAGTGTTTGTTAATGTTCAGGATTGTCCTCATTTAAACCCTGTATATCTCCTCTGTGGGAGTGCGTTCTGTTTGTCCCTTGTCTCCTTCTTTCTCCATATCTCTGTAACACCTAAGTGCGAACAGACTGACACCACCCAGCAAGGTTAAATACATGCTGACCCTCTCCATCCTGTTTCACTGCAAACTTAACGTTATCTGAAGCATCTTGCTTATTTTCCTGTAAAGTGAGGTCAATGGCCATCTCTCCTCCTGAACCCCCACCTCAATTGTAATGCCTGTTTGCAATTTACATTTGTTTTAAATTGATTCAGCGATGCTGTCGATTTAAACTCTTCCTGAGGCAGAAATCAGGAGATATCGAGCTAATTGCGTCTCTGTGTCACATGTGATTACCTTTCCCTTATTGAGTGCTCTCTCACGACACCCTGCTTCAGCTGAAAGAGAAAAGAGAGACCTGTTGAAAGCGTGAAATGAATAAAAACAGGAGCCTTACACATGTTTTTTTTTATCTGCTCACAATGCAAAATATCTTTTTGCAAATCAACAAGCTCATTTTGTTGCTGCTTTTAACAGGCTTTGTTTACTTAGACTCTTTTAAAACGCATGTGTCTTAATTTATGAGACTTAATAAATTAGCAAATTTGTTTTGGGAGCAACTAACTGAATATGAATAATGCATTAAGTGAAACTCCAAACATGAGAACATTAGGGAGCAAGAATGGATTCATATTTTTGAGGAAATACTAGCTTGAGGTATAACATAAACGTGTGTGCATATTACAGAACTGAATAGAAAATGCCAGTTTAATTCAATTTCTGATATTCAATTAAATATGAATTGAAGCATCAAAATTCAAGCATTTGCAATTCAAATGTGAAATTATGGAATTAGGATTAAAAAAGTGTAAAGAAATACATATAATAGAAAAGTTTTTCACTGCACAATGAGAATCTTGGTTTTATCTGAAGAAAAAACAAAAAAAGATTTGGATAGATTTACATATTTGTGACCCTGGACCACAAAAGCAGTCACATGGGTCCATTTTTTTTTTAATTTAGATGTGTACATCATCTGAAAGCTGAATAAATAAGCCTTCCATTGATGTATGGTTTGTTTGGATGGGACTATATTTGGCAGAGAAAATCTGGAAGCTGAGAGTGCAAAAAATCTAAACATTGAGAAAATCGCCTTTAAAAGCTATCCATTTATGTATGTGTTTGTGCTACATTCAATCACAAAAATAAACGTTTTATATATTTACGGTTGGAAACTTACAAAATATCTCATGGAACATGATCTTTACTTAATTTCCTAATAATGTTTGGCATTAAAGAAAAAGCAATAATTTTGACCTATATGTATTGTTGGCTATTGCCCCAAATATACCCATGAGACTTGTGACTAGTTTTGTGATCCAGGGTCACATTTGGTCTATGCTATCAAGTTGGACCTTCTGCAGATCATTTGTTTTGAAACTGCAACTGTGTCTCAAAAAAAAAAAAAAAAAAAAACATGACGTATAAAATTTGAAACAATATTGGAGAATTTTATTTGGTAACACTTTAGAATATGGTTCCTTTGTTAATGAATAACTACACATAAACCAATGAGTCACACAAAATTAACAACCTAGTAACTATTATTAACTAAATATAAACTCTGATTAACAAACTAGTAAGTAATAGGGCACAGATAAAAGTGGTACTTCACAATTGACTAATCAATAACTACTATATATTTTGAATGCTTCCCAGAGAGCTATTGATTACTCATGCAAAACTAATCAATAACCAATGCAGGACAAGTGACTAGCACTACATTGACATTTTAACTGCTACTGTAAACGAATACACAAGGTGTTTAAATTATCAATATGTAATAGCCAATATTCTCACCCCAAGGCATCACATTTGACCATGCTTCAATATTTGGCTAAAGGAAAGCGTCAGTTAGATGACGCGTTTAGGTAGGGGGTAGGGTAGGGTTACACACGATCCTCAGGGCGTCATCTAACTGATGCTAAAGGGCGCCTGAAAGCGTCAGATATTGAAGCATGGTCAAATGCTTCCCAAGGCGTCAGTTAGGTGACGCATAGCAGACTTATGATTTGGGAAAGCTGCTAATAATTGGCCTATGCTGTCTATTTATCAACTGAATCATTTTAAAGAAATGGATTTTTACAGGTGGAGAGGAGACAGTGATTAAGCCAATCAGCAAAAACTCCCGTGTTAAATGAACTCCACACTCAAGAGTGTTAAATTAAAACTGAAGCAGTGTTAAAGTTAATGAGATAATTAAGTGATTAATTGAGAGATCATTAACCAACATTGAAGACACCTGATGTTAACAAGTAGAATCACTGAAGGTGATTATAGATATCACGTGAATTTCAGTGGATCATCATTATGGATATCAGTGTTTGCTTCAGTTAGGCAGTTAACCCTTACATTTCTTACTTTAGATTTTGTTTGGCTGTTGTAACAGTGTTATAAATGCCTGTTAACAAAGAGAAAAGATGATCTGATGGTGTTGATTAAGTTTCAACAAAATCATCAGTTGAACTGAATCAATAAACTCAGTAAAGATCATGGTAACTAACTAGTAATGACTAAAGTGTTACTACATACTTCTAAAGAAATGTTTTTTAAAGTATACTATTTTAAAAGTTCAACGCTTGAAATAACTTTTGTGTTTGGTTGCACAAATCATGACTAGAGATTGTAGTAACACTTGAGTCATTACTAGTTAGTTCCAATGATCTTCACTTTTGAATATGGATCCAAATAATTAGTAATTCCCACAGAAGTATCTATAGTAACATTTTCATATGCGCACTATTACTTACTAATTCGTTTATCAGTGTTTCTTAGTAGTTACTAGATTGTTAATAAAAAATTTCAGTAGTTCTCTGCATGGGAAGCATTAAAAATAGTAGTTATTGATTAGTTAGTAGTGAAGTACCACTTTCATCTGTGCACTATTACTAGTTTGTTAATCAGAGTTTCTTGTTAGTTAATAATATATTGTTAATATTGTGTTACTTATTGGTTCTTGTTATTCATTAATGAAGGAACCTTATTCTAAAGTGTTACCTTTCATTTAAGGGATAGTTCACACAAAATGTTTAATTCTGTCATAAATTCAGACAATAAAAAATAGGTCACACTACATGACATAGATCTTTAGGCTCAGTATCATTCACAACCACCAGTAAATCCAAACAGGAATATTCTATTTTTAGAGGTTTGTACATGAAGGCGGGTGTGATGTGTGTGATGTATATCAGCATTTTCATTTTGGGTGAAGTATCCTTTTAAGAGGTTGTGTATGTTTAGGGAATAGAAAATGTCATAAATACAAGATTTCAATGGAAAGTCCCTGTCGTGCTCAGGTTTTACGTCCTCTACATCATAGTGTATCAATTTTTATCTTCTAATCTAGTCCATCTCAAGACGGGCCACACACTGAAACATCACACCAGCCTTCATGTACAACGAACAAATATTCCTGTTTGGATTTACTGGTGGTAGTGAATGATAATGAGCCTAAAGATCTATTTTATGGGGTGTGACTCAATCCTTGTTGTGTGGATGAGGGAGAGGAGCTCTATCTCTTGATATACAGACTGTGAATACAGACAATCTATCTCAACCAAATAGCCCAGCACAGCTTTACCCTGCACTCTCAAATGGTGTCTGAGAGCCGGCAGACAGCACGTTCCAGGGATATGCCTCATTATTCCTGTCTGACTCAAGTTTAAAGGCTCTTATTGCCGTGTTTTCTTATCAAAAAACCTTTTGAACCAAAACAGCCGACCTTCTTTATAAGACAGAGTGATGGAGGGCAAAGTTTGCCAATTTCCTGGAAGCCATTATTCATATATACCACTGCAGTCAGAGGTGCTTCACTTTCCACAAGTTGCATTATTGGGATATTTGACGAGATAAGGACCTTCACACCAAATAAATAAATAAATAAAATAAATGATGCTCTGATAATGACAGCATGACGAATGTAGTATGTTCACATTCATTCATGGAACATCCTTTTGTTAGCAGCTGTGAAGTAATTACTTATTCAAAATAAGTACTTATATAAAAGAGTATGCGATTTGGACACAGCAAAAGGCATTGTTCATCCTTTGCTGATGTTGGCAAGGAAGGCCTTTATGAACAAATTGGTTGGAGATAGCCCTTTATTATATTTGGCTAGTTATGATAAAGTATAGTATATCCAGGATAACTGAAGATTCCAGCATGTATCCATAATGGGACAGTTGTACTATACATGTACCCCTGTTAATTTGGTTATATATAAAGTATTAATATGATGTACTCTATATTGGATATTTGTGTGTTCCTTATTGTTTTCCTCCATTGTGTTCATTCATACTAATCATACTGCATATGTATCTCCTTTTTTATAATGATTATTATCTCTATTATTATTTGGTTTGATTTTGTTTTAAGGCTTGTGTTTTTTCTGTGTTTTTTTTTTTTTTTTTGATGTGGACATTGTTAAAATAGCAATACAAATACCTTTAGTGTCAATTTTGTTGCACCTTGTGTCAAAACTCATCAGGTATATCCAGAATTTGAACGTTTGATCATGGGTTTCTTCTGCAGCATCATGTCCTGAAATGAGCCATGCAGCCTGAAGCCTGTTTTTTTTATCTTCATGATCATAAAATCCCTCAAACTCTGACATCAAAATGGAGGGAAGGAGAGAACTGAAAACAAACTTCTTTCAGACGAAAATACAAAACCACAAAACTTTAAACTTCTTTTTAAACTTATGTAATGAACATTTTTATTTAGAGAGTCTATGCTAATATTCATATACTTCTGCACAGTCCTCAGGGGGCCCATGTATGCGTTCCTATGGGAACAGCAACCATCATTTATTAGAATTTTTCTTAAATAGTCTTTCATATTCATTTCACTCTGTTTCTGTTAAATAAGGCAGTTTATAGACAGTTATTGGTTACAGAGACAGTAGAACGTTGCTCTCTAGCGAAAGATTTGTATTCTTAGCATGCATTCAAACTACGAGGAAGCATCAACAATATGGCAAGATATTTTACAAGCTGTCTCATGAGAACAATAATCTACATCGACCAGACACTGTATGCGCGTTTAGGAGCTCACGGAAAAACAAACAGTTGAGTGCAGGGGACCTTAACAGCATATGAACAATGAAAGTTCACAGGATTCAGATATTTTCCGCAGAAATCCTCTAAGTCATGAATGTGTCAAAACAGGACAGGAGTGTAACATCAATAGCATCTTTTAAACTTAATGAGTTTGTGGAAGGCTTGCTTGAAGTCATCATTGAAGACAGTGTAGATGACTGGATTGATGAGCGAGTTGAGGTACCCTAGCCAGGTGAACACATCAAAGAGCACAGGTTCAAACCAGCAGTCTTTACAGACTCCCATCACCAGCGTAAACACGAAGAACGGGAGCCAGCAGACTATAAATGCACCCAGGATAATCCCAAGAGTTTTGGTGGCCTTCTTCTCCCGAGCGGCACAAAGACGCTTTCTTTCCAGTACGCTGTCAGCCAGCTTCACTTTCACACTGTTCGTGAAAAGAGGAGACCCCCTCCTCCTCCTCCTCCAGGAGGAAGATGTCCCTCCTGATTTGAGGTGGAATTCAGCGAGCAAAGCGAAGAGCCCGCTGAGTTCTGGATGAGCTGAGCAGCGGTGAATCGTTTTCCGCTGGTCGCTGGTGTTTTAAAGATCCTGGAGCGAGCCGCCACGTAGATACGCCCGTCAGAGAATCATCAAGAGGATCGTGGGCACGTAAAAGGCGCCAAATGTGGAATAAAGCGTGTAGGAGATCTGGTCAGTGTTGACCATGCACTCTGTGAGCTCCTCATGTGCCTTAGCCTGCCGCCAGAATAGAGGAGGCAAGGAGATTGAGACGGAGATCACCCACACTACGCCGATCATCAGTGCCGCTCGTCGCATGGTGCGCCGTTTCGAGTATTCCAGGGCGTCGGTAATGGCCCAGTATCGATCCAACGCGATCACGCACAGGTGCAAGATGGAAGCCGTGCAGAACGTTATGTCAGATGATAGCCAGATATCACATACGATCTGACCCAGAGTCCAAGTCTTACTGACCGTGTACACAATGCTGATCGGCATGACTAAAATGGACACCAGGAGGTCAGTCACTGCGAGAGAGCCGATCAGGAAGTTGGCAGGGGTGTGAAGCTTGCGTGTGAGGAAAATGGTTGCGATCACAAAAGCGTTGGACAGAGCAGTGGCCAAAGTGACAATTGCTAGCATAGCAGAGATGGAGATCTGAAAGCTGAGGAGAGTGGCTTCGTCCCAGGACTCCAGGGTTGTGGGACTGACCGTAGCATTGATGAGGAAGAACTCATCTGAGCTGTTGAACAGATCCATGTTGCATGGTTTAGCAGTGCTTCATATCATCTATGCATGATTCTTACCATAAATGATCAATTATTCCATAAAAACCTCTTGTGGTGAAAAAGTGATTTAGTATGCTGGTTTGAGATATTGATGATGCTTTGCCTTTGTGAAGGTCATGGTTGATAAATGTGAGCACATATATTGGCTGAATATACTGTGACGGTTTTCATGGTTGAATATACTGTGACTGTTTATAATGTTGTTTTATAGAATATGTTGACACACACAGAAAGTTAAATGCCACAGAACAAATAAGAAACCGGTATTACCCTTTGTGCTCATCTAAGTTATAAAAAATATTCCTTTAGCCCTTAAATCACTGCTCATTATTTTCTTTATTGTCCCATATTATACCATAAAAATTTGAAGATCCCACAATTTCAGCTCTTATGGACTGTTGGAAGACTTTTTAATGATTCTTCTGTTGGTCTGCAAAAGCTCTGTTGTTTCAGACATATGCATCAGTATATTCCTTCATTCCTTGTATATCCAGTGATGGTTGATGAGGTGATTTTGCAGTTTCTCAGAACACTAAAAGTTGTAAAAAGTTCTTGTTTTAAATATTGTCCAAGTGAAGGTGCCAGTCCAGAAGAAATGACTTAATCCAGGTGAAGATCTGGAATAGAGAAAAAGAAAGAGAGAATTAAGAGTGAGAACTTTAAGAAAACTCTTCATGATTTTAGTATCTACACACGCAATAGTTGAACGTTTAAGATGCACCTTTGGAAATATGCTGAGAAGATTCATTTTAATAATGCAAATTAGGCTCTTATTACTTACATTAAGTACTGCTAATGTTTTGTCTTAAACGCCAACATTTTCCTGGTGTTTTAAAAAGTGAATTTATTGTCTTAGTTTCATGTATACTTAAAATAAGCTATTTTTGCAAAAATGTATTTGTATATATGTGAAAATACATAATGCATAATATTTTAAAATAATGTAAAAATAAATATTAAATAATACATGTAAATATACATGAGCCGTCTTGCCTATGTCTGCATGCTGCCACAATGCATTTTACATTAATTCAAAATTAAGGATACATTTTGGCTTCAATTTCTCGTGGAAAAGAGGGTTTCCCCCAGCGCAAGATACTTACGCAGCACTCGTTCCCTCTTCTAGAGAGAACCGAGGTTACATTAGTAACTGAGTAAGTTTTTTTTATTTAGTTATTTATTTAAATTAGTGCAGAGTAGTTAGCTAGCAGCTGGAAAGAGCTATTTCAAGCTTAATCGTCCTACACACTATTTTGCAGGATTGCAGGATGAAGTCAAAAGTGCTTGAACAAATTTAAACGTTAGATTCAGATTTTTATTCTTGCAAAGCCAAACTCACATAATAAAATCAATTGTCCATGTACAAATCAACATACTCGCTCTCCTGCTTAAGATGCAAATGAAAATCATTATTTTTCTGATATCTTCATTAAAAAACTTAAAGTTTTTTTCTCTCCATTAACATATTTCTTTACCCTGGGCTCTTTCAGACTCAAGCTTTGATTGATGAGCATCTAGAGTATTGTGGCTCGAGGGGAAACCTGCTGCCACCATAGACACTTCCTGTGTCTGACTAACAATGTGTCGTGACACCTGGAAGCATTCTGATTCTGGCCTGGTGAAAAAAATAATAATAATAAAAATGCAGAGCTCACACATCACCTGCCAACATCTTCACTTAAACATTAGCGGTCCCAGATCTGCTGCTGAGCACGCTCACATTTCCTGTTCTTCATAGTTAGATGCATGCATGTACAGATATACATATCTGAATATTTATAGAAAACCCTATTGCAAAAACACGTCATTGCTCCCTACATGTCAAATTTATATTCTATGCGATGCTGTTTAGGGACAAGCACTCGGAATTGAAATTGAAATTATGCAAAGAAAACATGTCCACTGCCCCTTATGTATAAAACATGCCATTTCCATACTTTTTATTGAAGGCATAAAGGTCATACATCCCAATAGGGCCAGACACTTTTTCTGGTAAAAGGTGTTGGTGTGCCTAGTAGCCAGGATGAATGCAAAGCATCTCAGCGATGATGCTGCAGGTTGACCCAATAAATAGCAAGTGGGCTATATCATTTTAGGGTCATGCCGTTTGGCCTTCATGGGGCCGCAGCGACTTTCCAGAGGACTATGGACTGTGTAATGAGAGGTATGGAGGACTTTACAGCAGCCTACATTGATGATGTGGTTGTTTACAGCTCATCAAAGACTATCTGGAGCATTTGTCAGCTGTATTCTCCAGAATCCATGATGCTGGGCTTGGGGTTAACACCTCTAAATGTCATCAAGGTTGCGTATGTAAGTCGGAAATTGTTAGAACAGTATTCTAAAGTGTAAATTCTAAACTTAAATTCTTTACAAATATCTTACTAACCCCAAGCTTTTGAAATTTGAAACACGGCCAACATATTGTTAGAATTGTGCAAAGACAAATAAAAGTGAGTTTCAGATGTTAAAGGGGATTTCATTTATATAAACTAAAGAACAGAATGTAGCCCTTTTGTTGTGTCTTGTATTCTGTAAAACAGTGTCATCATTAGCATATACTTCATGTGAGACAGAAGAAAACAACAGCGGATTATCTCCACACCAGCAGATCCAACGGGCTGCACGCTAATGAAGCCAACCCGAGGGTATTGCCATGCTCCAAATGTTGGAGCATCCAACATTTTCTCTACTTTTGATTGGTTCTGTGTAATTGGTGAAAGTCAGAATAACAAAATTATTTGGATTCCAGGTCAATATATTTTAGGAAGGAGACTTTGAGACCGTCAGGCTAATCAAAAATGTTCAGACAACACCAAATGTGTTGCGACCTATTGCCAGTACTGACTGAATGCTCACACAAAATCAAACGCACAAAACAGTTTAAAATGCCTTTAACAAATACAAGTTGATAATAACAAAATACAATTTTGACTTCATGGCAGATAAAGGGAGTACAATTAATTATTTGGTGTCTTTGAACAAACTTGATAATTCAATCTTACAGTATAACAGAGAAATAAAACAATATGACTTCTTATGACACAATGTGAATTTGTGATTTTTTTTCATACATTACAATTGAAGACAATGAGGTCCAATGCTGTTTTGAACCTTTCACTGTATGAACAAATACAGTTAAAATTATTATTCAAAATATATTTTGTTTTTGTTCTGCAGAAGAACAAAAGTCATCCAGCTTTGGAACTACATGGAGGTGAGTAAATGGTAACAGAATTTACATTTTTGGGTATTTTAAATTGCATAAATAGGCAACTAAATATGAACTTCACTGTCAGGGTTCTGCCCTGGCAGCTTTGTCTGTGTTGTCTTTGTTCATGTCTCTATGTTTGTGTTGTGCTTGAACATGTGGCTCTCTCTTTGTTTGTGCTGGCCATTGTGCTCCTCTCTTCCTGTCTTCTTGTTTCCCGGATTAAGAGTTCAGAGGCCCCTGGGCACAATGTCTTGTAGGCCCCCTCTTAGGCAGGCCAAGGCAGTATATTTTGTCCAAGGACATTATAATTGCATTTACAGTTTTACTGACTTAAAGGGTTGATGCACTGAGAAATTAAATTTCAGAGCTGAAACGTCCTTCTTAGTCCAATAAAAGCTTTTAGTGACACCAGCCTCAAAAAACGACTCGTTTTAAAAGTGGGGAAATATGACGTCAACGTTGTTAAAACACCACCCCCGCAGAAGAAGATCAACGCCTGCTTCAACACGGCTGGTTTAGCCCCGCCCACCGATTTCGCGGATTACACACATAGCTAACATACATGCCTACCTCGAGATGACAAACCGGATCCAGCTACCGAGCAATACAGAATATTGTGCAGTGCCTGGTTGCGGAAGACAGTCGCTGCATAAGCTTCCTCTGGATTCCAATAGGACTGCATGGATAAACTTTATTTTTAATGACGTTCCAGCTGATGAGGGTAAAACATCGTCGTCTGTTCACTTCATTTCACTGAGGATTATTTTGTAAACAAGACTGGATTTGCAGACCAATTAAGAGTAAAGAATGGTGCTGTGCCGTCTATATTGGATCTGACAGGAATTGTACAACACACGGACTCTTGGTTCGAACATGTATGGGCGAATCCGGTTGCCATTTGACAAAATTGGACGTTTTCCCCCACGTGCACTGATGGGTGAGTTAAACTCATTATAATATGCAAAACTGTTATCCACTCACAGCAGTGGGTGTTTATTTCCAAGTCTTCATTGCGACATGCCCATAAAAACCGACCGTTTTTCAGGTAGGCTCACATCTTGGGTACAAAATAGCCAATTTCTTATTCATTTTGATGTTTTTGAATGCAAAAACCAAGCGAACGTCATAAATTGACCTCAGACAACAATATAATAAAATTTAAAAAGCCAGTTTATGACCCCTTTAAAAGGAACTTTGTTGTACTATGCTGGAGTAAAGTTCATAAATGGTAGTTCTTCCCTAATAGGAATTTGTAAAACTATGTTCGGTGTACCTCTGTGCCTGTAGGGGGTTCTGGGGCATGCTCCTCCGCAAGACAATTTTGTACATTTTAAGGTTAAATGCATTAATCTCGTGCTCTTTAAGAAATCAAAATTAAGAGCTTCAACCCATGAACATAGTGATGAGAGTCTCAGTCTAGCGTGTTTTGAATCACGCTTCGGATCAGTGTTTCGAAACATCTGTGCTTTGGGCTCTCGAAAAGCTTCAGAACTTCCATTTGACGTCAGCCATTCCTAATCAGAGCTACATGTATGACCTTTGCAGCAAAAAAATAAAATAAAATATCTGTGAAAATCAGAAGATTCGGTGAGATATGATTAATTAAATGCACTGACAGCTCATTGCACCTGCCAAACAGATTACACTGAGCAGAGAGGGTGACCGGTCTAAGATGGCACACTAGGCCTGTAGGCAGTAGTGGTCGATAGGGCATCAACTCTCTTTTATGTCTATGTCAGCTCCCTTGGTATGTGTTCTCTTGCCCTCATGTTTTGCCAGTTTGTTTTCATTTAGTGTGTTGTGCTATCTGTTACTTATTGTTCATGGTTACAGTTGTGTATAGTGCCTCGATATCTTGTCTTGTGTTTGTTGTGTTCCCTGTTTGCTCCAGCCCTGCAAGTTGGCTGCTTCCTCTCTAACAAGCAGCGAGACCGGTGCATTGACAGATTGTGCCCTGTGATTCCATCTACGTATGCTGTATTATCCTGTCTGGCTCTTGCTGCATCCACTGGCCTTGTGCTGCTCATCTCCCTCAGAGTCAGAACAGCAGTGTGTTCACCTTGGGCTCGTCTCAACTGCCACTCTCTCAGCTTCCCTGCTTTGTTCCCTGCCTACTGTTTGGACTATTCACCTCCTCACCCACCATTTCTCTTCTTGTCAAACTGCCTTTCAATAAAACCCATTAACACTCATTCTGCACTTGAGTAACATATGCCTTTAAACAGACAGTCCACCAATACTCTAATGAGAGCTAGTTGACTTGTAGTTGCAAAGTTACTAGTTAGTAGAATGTCTAAATTGGATCATAAAAATAAAGCACAACCAAGTTAAGTATTAAAGGAGCATTTCACCCATTTCAACATTAATCTTTATTGAAAGCGGATCATATGTATTCGAAATGTAAAAGAATATTTGAATTTGGTGACCTCTTGACAGAGAAATGACAGAAAATAACCAAACGGCACATATGTAAGTAAGACAACTCCCACAATGCACCACATTGCACAGCTCAGCAAGCCACACCCACTACAGCGCAAACAGAGAAATCACTCCTCTGTCTATACAACGCATTCTCATCCCCAAGGCGCCATATTTTGACACTTTTGCAAAACCGTAAATATACAACGCACAGGGTACCCTTTAGCGCCAAATGAGACGGTTAAGCTTAGGTATGGGGTTGGGGTAGGGTTAGGCCACTAGGAGGCGCCTTCTGCCCGCTTTATTTTTACGTCTCCATTTGGCGCTAAAGGTTACCCTGTGCGGCTCATGTTACGCTTTTGCAAAAGCGTCTGTATATGGCCGCTTTGGGATGAGAACGGGCTGGTCTATAAGGGATGTAACGTTAGCTGTCACAAAATTTCTAGTTAGTTGGCTGTGGCGAGCAGGACGATCGAGGGCGAGGGACGTAAGAGGAACGGCGTGAGGCCGGTTATAAATTAAATTTCATAAATGAAAACGCTTTAATGATATCTGTGCATCATTAAATGTAAGCGAAAGTTTGACTATTCTTTTAAACTCTTTACTGAAAATAATGTCAGAAACCATTAGAATAAAATTAAATGTTTGCAATTTATTATGTCAGGTAAATGTATCATGCCCATTTCATAATCAGTTCAAAGATAATCAATACAATAACATCAAATGAGTAAAAGATGTAGGTTAAACCTGACTTTTAGAAAAATACATAATGCTGAAGCTCCTTACATTATGGGCTAGTCTGGGTTACAGAATCACCCAGAGCCTCTTGGTGCATTTCATTACATAGACGGACCAAGGCAGACACCTCTTTTCATAAGTTCACAGTGGGAATTTACATTAACCACCATCCCAGATTTACTGGAGGCATAAGGTGATTTACATGGAAACATTTGCTAACAAAGGCAATATGAATGAGTTTACACCAGAGCAGAAGACCCACCCTCCTTTGTGGGCAAGTTATCTCTAAACACTTAATAACTTTATTTCCTTTTGTTTTACTCTTTCGGAATGAGACCTTTGTACCAGTCGCACTGAGACATTTCAAATGATACCAAACGTGTAATACTGTATGATAATTATTCACATAAAACCATTTCAATTCTTGGGTGAATGCAGGTAGGGATGAGTGAAGGGAATGATGTGTAAATTGGGAGGTGATCAACTGAGGGATCATGTGATCATCATCAAGTGTGATCATGTCTCGAATGGGGATGGTAATATAGCAAGAGAGTTTAAACGTTAATTTCCTTAGTTTTCTCAGAGAATAGCCCTCTCTTTACAACGGTTATAGTGCTAGACTAGTTAATGGAATAAGATAATTCTGTGTGTGGAAAATGTTTCAGGGATGTGGGTATATTTTAATTTTTTTTTTACACTCAATTTGTCTGGCAGTGGTTATAAAACGAAACTGCAGCCATGGAAACCATGTTTGCGTGGCATATCCTTGTAATTCTGTGTCAGCACTAATGATCTGTGTAACAAATAACTCTAACTCTAACGTAAAGTTTTCATGTCCTGAATTTGGCTGTGGAGTATGGGTCTTGCTTTCAGTTCGATTTGTAATATTTTTTAAAGGTAATTATATTTGTAAAATACTTTTTTTGTTGTGACAGGCTGATGGACTGGGTACTATTTAGTTAATGTGGCATATTACCTCTAACAACTTTTTGTTTGGAAGAAGAATGAAGAAGTGATACAATGCATTTTCTGAGTCTTCATAACAGACAATGGCTCCAATTTGAATGACTTAAAAAGACCCATGACCTGAATGTCAGCTTTTATACGTGAGTAGAGCTGAGGTCTTGAAATCTCTTCAACATGCATATATCTGGGACATGTTTCAGTGGACGCAATACGACTAATGCAAATACTCTAAATGTTTTCTGTCTTATTAGATGTGTGGGAGGAACACTGGAGTTAACAAAAACCATTGTGCCTCTATCACCACTCTAGATGATTCATTAGGTAAGTACCATAAGTTCACACTTCTATTAAGAAGCACCTTTTGTGGGCATGTGATTACCATAGGAGGCTGTGATCTTCTGGAAGGTACATTCAAAGTTGCTCTAAAACTTTTGAATTTGGAGACTTTTCTGTACCATTTTCTGTACCAGATGTAATCTGATGAGATTTAGGATGTACCTTACTGAGTTTAAATACTAAGGGACAGATTTATTAACAGCTTGTGCCAACACAAACCTTTTTTTTTTTGCCATTACGAAACTACCATCACGATTTACTAAAGAGACGCAGTGAAATATTAGTGCTAAAAAAGGTGGGTTATTTTATCAGCTGACCTTATTGCATATGCATTTGTAGGAGTTTCCCTTTCAGATGCAACATTTATGGGAAGAGAGTTTAAATGAATTATACAATGTGATTTACTGAAGGTTTGTGCAAGTCAATTTACTGGTATTTGTGACATTTATTGGACAAAGAAAAGCATGTCTTAAACCAGATGCTAATTTGCACTGCTCTTGGTAGATTGTGTTGCACATTATGGAAATGATCCGGCTGTGCCGGTGTTCTTTAATTTGGACGTTGGAAGTAGATCACGCGCAGAACTTACCACTCACATCTGTGCTTTTATGGGAATGCAGTCCCACGCTAATTTTCCCTGTTTAGAAAATCTGGCCTTAAGACACTTCCTAAACATCAAAAAACAGTGTGTTTTTTTGTAAATCAAGCTGTTGTGGGCACGACTGTGGCCTGAGGGCAGAGGGACTGCCATTGTCAGTTCAATGAGATGAGTTGGTTCGGCTGCCATGTAGTGAAAAGACTGCATTAAAGGGTAACATCTCAGCAGAACCACATTAGTATGACTTGTTGTTATATCAATGCTAAAAAAAGTCATACTGCTTCATATTTTTGTGGAATCTGTGAATAATTTTTCAGGATTATTTGATGAATAAAAAGATCAAAAGAGCAGCATTTATTTGAAATTGAATTAATTTCTTCAGTCAATGTCTACTGGCCCTTCGAACTTTTGAAGTGTAAATATGTTTTGTCACACAGATTTTCAAGGATGTCTATATAGACATTAAATGCAAAAGCAAGTGTGAGGTCTAAATGTGGCTCATGGATAAATTGCTACCCAAGGTGACTTTGTCCTGCATCCCCAAGGTGAGGGTATGTCCTAAACTCCTCATTAAGTATCTTTGTGCAATACTTTTTCATTTCTTGAATAAGTTATAATCAGGTCAAATTGTCAAATTTCTGCAAAAACATGTCTTTCCTTCCTTTCTTCTTTTTTTTGTAAAAAATCTATTTCAATTATAGTTGTTTTTGTATTAAAGCTTGCAGGACATAATTGCAAATTTGAAATGTAAATGTCTGTCTAAACAAGTAGGTCAAAATTTGTAATACAACCCTACCCCAACTGAGAGCTTCTTTGACCTTTCTCTTCTCCTGTCAGGTCTGATAAGTGTTACATTTGTACCAAAAAAACACAGAAATGGTGCGAAGTATGCCGCCAGGCTTTACATGTCTCTTTGATACCATTTGACCTCCTCCATAGCTGCCTTTCATCATCTCCTCCCACTCTTGCCCTTGCTGTTGTGTTTGGCTTTGACTTCAAGAAGTTTTGAACAGCGATTAGTGGACAAGTGGTATTTTTCAGGACTTTGGTGTGGGTAAAAGCCTACTGATGCAGAAAAATGTACAAGTGGAGACTTGAATTAAACAGCCAGAGCTTCTTGTAAGTTACTATTATCCTTAGATTGTGTGTACACCAAAGTGTTCATTCACGCGGCTGGCGTATGTTTTCAATTGTTTTTAATGGGAGTGCTGCGTTTTTAAAACGGCATGCGCATAACGAGAAGCTGAACTTTTTCTTTTTTTTTTTTTTTTCAAGCTGAAGCACTGAACGCTCTGTGTTTTTTATACGTTGCCAAGAGTTGAAGCTGACGGTGGCTGCCATCATTGTGAGCTACTGGCTATGACGACTCTGAGGACTCGCCTGGCATTCTTCTCGAAGACTGCACCCCAACCCGCTGCAAGCCTCGGCCTCGAGTAGGAGGCTTGCAGTACAGGCAAGATGGATGTTTCCTGAAAAGGGAACGTGCCCCGCCGTCTTCTAGGCCCGTGCCTTCTCTTCCGGAGCTTCACAAAGAAGTTGTGAAGAAAGTCCAGGAACGCCCCCTTCTCAGCCAGGGTGCACACCTCTGTCTCAGCAGCATTCTCCATGGTGGATGGTGATAAAGACAGAGGATACCAGTCTCTTCCTCCTGTGGAAGAAGCTGCAGCGGCCCATCTTTGCCCGCCCTTGGCTGGGTGGTGAGCTAAGACACTCGATGGCCATGCTGCAAATCTTCCAGGCTGACCTTCTCTGTAAACTGGATGAGGAAGGACCGGAAACAATAAGCGCGCTGGATTTAAGAAGCGCCACTGACCTGGCTCAATTTTTAAAATTTATCCACTTTGGAGAGCATTTTCCAAAAGCTACGTTTTCATTGACTTAAAACGTCATCTCAGTGTGGAAGGAAGGCCAAACCGGAGAGAACAATTTAGTATGGACATGGCCTTAGGCTGGGCTGTGTAGTTGTAACCACCTCATAATACATTTCCAGAGGAGAACCTCAAAACACACACTCACCAACGCAGAGGAACTGGATCAACAACTAAATTAGAGGGGAGAACTCCAATTCCAAAAGGTAACTGGAACAGTGACTTAACAAGAATTAACTATTTGGATATATCAGTGAAGAGATAAACAAACATGACATGTCAGGTAAACTCCTCCTTTCCACCAAGAAAGATGCTGTACTCTCCAACAGACCAGGGTATGATATGTCTGCCCTTCAGCCTTGTAATAATCCAGAAGCAGATATAAGAATAATCCTCTTGTAAAACATCTTGCACATGCTGGGGCCAATGACCATAAAAAGACATTTGTCCGGACTGTCGACAGCGATGTTGTCATTCTTGTGATTCGCTTCTTCCACACACAGTGCCTCACAGAGCTCTGGATTGGCTTTGCTGGAGGAAAAAAAATCTATAGGGACATTCCTGCTCTTAAAATCTGCAAGGAACTTGGTCCCCAGAAGTCACTGGTCTTACCACTCTTCCACGCTTTAACAGGTTGTGACACAACCTAAGCCTTCCTGGGCCATTGGAAAAGAGTACATAGGCAGCTTGGGAGACAACACTAGATCTCACAGACTCCCTGATTACCCTCACCTTGGAGCCTGAACAGATAAACAATGATGTCCATGTCCAAAGACTGGAGCATATCATACGCTGCATGGTCATCATCATGTACAGCAAGAGCTGTGGTTCCAGTCACGCAGATGAAGCTAGGCATCACCCTTTCTCAAATGGTACCAAGTCTCTCAAGAACCTGCCTCCCACCCAAGCTGCACTGATTCAGCAAATCAAAAGAGCACTGCAGGCCAGCTTCTAATGAATCCCAGAGTTCAATGCACTCGAAGTTTGTTGCACTTCTATACTGTATGTGGAGACGAATGAGCGATCCGGTGAATGTCAGTGATAATGATAATTTATGTGATAGATTTTTGTATGTTATTGCTGTTTCTTTTTTTATGCTAAGCAAACCTTTAAGAGTTTTGGACAAATTGACTATATTATTCTTTTAACAATTTGACATGCAATAATTGATCGGCTGGTGACTGGAATTGGACGATTTTCACGTGATCGGCCATTTTCGGTGAACGGTGGGTCAGTCCAACATATGCCGATTTTATGCCAGTCAAATGCACATGGAACACATATGTAGGAAACCCTGTGAATTATGCCCGTTTCACACCGCAAACGTGAGAACTGCGTATTATTTCCGACATGCATGTAAATCAATGAGTGCGTGATCAGTGTGTGAGCATCGAGCAGAAGCTGCGGTGAAACGCTGGTT
This sequence comes from Hybognathus amarus, assembly GCA_030378365.1. Lineage (NCBI taxonomy): Eukaryota > Metazoa > Chordata > Actinopteri > Cypriniformes > Leuciscidae > Hybognathus > Hybognathus amarus. The sequence continues at coordinate 119,432 of JAQIUQ010002514.1, read as the reverse complement.
TGGGCGCAGTCTATTTTGCTGTTCACGCTCAATTAAATTGAAAGCACAATTTTGATGGACGAAATAAATATGATTTTTAAACAAAAGTGCCAAGTCTGGTGTGTTTTAACAAGAACTGTAGTATATGTCAGAAAAGAAAATTAATTTTCATTTTTAAAATAACATTTTTTTGTTGGATATTGGATGTAAAAAGAAGGAAATGTTTTTTCCATTTAGCACTGAAATTTCCCACACCAGGAGTAATTTATTACTGTTTATTACTGTGATTACTGTTCAAAAATGTTTTATGCAAAATGGTAAATGTTTTATACTAAAGAAAATAGAGAATATACATATATGTGTGTGCTGTAATGTGTTTAGAATAAATTAAATCGGAATCGGCTAAAATTGGTATCGGCAGGTCAAACTGAAAAATCAGCAATTAGAATCGGCCTATCTCGGTATCTGGGTGTATCTCTAATTTGACATAATATAAATATTGCCTTTCAATAATAATTGTCTTATTCTGTCTTATATGATTACTAGGGGTGTAACGATACGCATATTCGTATTGAACCATTTCGGTACGAGGGTTTCGGTTTGGTTTTCGGTACGCATCTTCTGACCCAAACGGTTCCGTTCGGTTCATTTTTCCTGCCGACCAACATTTTGTTATTCAAATGTAGGCGCTGTCTGTGCGTGTCAAGCACGTTCATAATGTAAGAGTAAGAGACTTTGGCGTGACCACAACAATTCCCAACATCAAATGGCAAATATAATGTAAGCGGAACGAAACTGAGCTACTCGTTATTGAGTGGTTGTTTGTTTGGATGTCGGACCGTTTATCAGTTTGGACCAATGCACTGAATGCAGCGCGAGCCGATCTTCATCATCAGCACTGTTACTACACAGCCAAATCCAGAAAACATTTGAATTCGCCACTGAAGTAATAACATCGCTGCGAGATCTAGTGAGAAACATTCACATTTCTCTGTTATTAACAGATCAAACAGCGCTGACGTGGAAACCAGGAAGAAACATTGTGCCATGAATGAACTATCCAGTGTCCACAGATCAGCAACATTACCAAGGATTTACTGTATAACACTACTATCTGTAAGTTTGGCAGGAATAGTAGGCTATAAAGCTTTCAAGTAACATCAGGTCAGTTGTATTTTGACATTATGAATACAATTGCTGCCCTCAAATGTTAATCTAAACTAAAATAAACCTTTGTTTATAACTAGGCTACTACAATATTACATTTCATTTTGTCCAAGGAGCTGTTTTGTTTTATATGCTCCTAAGAAAAGTCAAGTAGGCTATAGCTCCATCATTGCTCAAAGTTAAAAAATATCATACTTTTGATGTTAGTTTTAATAAAAATATTATAAAAAAATTAAATCAAGGAAATTTCTCTGCCATTTCTTTCTTTTTGCTGTATTTGAAACGTATCGAACGTATCGAACCGAACCGTGACACAAGTGTATCGTATCGAACCGAACCGTGAATTTTGTGAACCGTTACACCCCTATCAATTATATGACAATAAATGCATGATATAATCAGTAATTGGATATGTTTCTCTTCTCTTTTACATAGTGCGGCCGTTTAGTTTTGTGGTAATGCAGGTTGCAAATCACAGATTGCTCCAGAGGACTGTCGCTGCAATTACTGCACCATAGGTCACATTGGGATGAAAAGCATCTCATAGATACAAACTGATTGAACTGATAGAACTCTTGCTTAAGAAAACAACACTTCGAACTCTAACTGCAGTGTTATCACGTCCCTATAGTGTCTCCAATTTATAAAATGTCAATGCATGCAAATATATTTCATGCTCTTTTGACCTTTTTTAATCTTGATGCGAATGTCCAGTTCTTTTGATCTTTATTAACCCAACCATTAACGGAGGACAAGAATGATAAGTGTGAAGATGTTTTGTTGAGGCATGACGGCTGTTCGCTTTTGTAAATTAAATATTTAAGACCAGCTGAAGTGTGTGGCTTGAGTTTGAAACCTGGGCTTCAGGCCAAACAGCACAGACTCCAGGCAACGTGCAATGCATTTGAATTATGGATTCGAGAGGCTTTATGAACACAGGTCAAATATCATCAGAGTGACATGCAGAGATCTGTGAGTATTAATAAACAGAAAAGTCTAAACACACTTGTTCATTTGTGCTAATCAATGTATCTGGGAACAATTAATATAATACTGAAACTAAGGCTGATTTAACTCTTTAATCTTCCTCATTAAATGTGATCCAAAGAAAATAAAACTTGCAATTACAGTACCTTAAGAAAAGGCCAATTTAATTATGCAAAGAGAATGATTGTGCTCAGTACTTCATTACATTGTGTTGCTCAAGAATGAACATTTAAAATAGACATCTTCTTTTATAGTTAGACTAAAATGTGTCAGATACAACTTATGAACTCTGCTTTGATCTGTTCATGGGAACGTCCTCAATCACCTCAAATCTGGAACCTTGCTGTGCAAAGCAAAATATGCTTGTCGACTCTCATCGTCTGCTCAATCAGTGTCTCTACAACTCCATTGAATTCAACCGTAGAAACAAAAGAATGAAGATCCACAATCATGCAAGGGAAAACACACAGATTCAAGAGCTGCAATGTTTTAAAATGTAGTCTGCGTCTTGTCAGTGATAAACCAGATAAGCTGCAAAAGATCCTAAGCCTCACACTGTTCATGTGATTTGTCATCTGTTGCCTTCTTAAACCTTCACTTATATTGTAAACCTCTGACTAAAGTACATGGCAGAGCTCAGATTCCTAGGCTAAACAGTTACTGTAGCACTCCTAAAATATCTCTAGTATATAAGCCTTCATCATTTCAATAATAAAATGTAGTTGGTTGAGTAAAGTTAAAGGATTAGTTCAGTTTTGAAAAAAACTTTTGCTGATAATTTACTCACCCTCATGTCATCCAAGATGTCCATGCGAATCATGCGAAACGATCGGTTATTTCAAAACTTATTCCAAAAATGAACTTTTCTAAGGACAAATGCTAGCCTTACTCTATTCTGTGAGGCGCGTTTGTAACATCACGTAATACGTAATTACGTTCAAAAGGTCACGGGCGACGTAGCTGGAAGTACAGAGTCAGTAAGTTGAACACATAGGTTGAATGTGCAAACTAACTCAAACACCGTTTACAAAATAAAAAGAATTAAAAGGTAAAACAACGATGTCGGACGATTTTGAACGTAGAAGAGAAAAGGTGAGATGGAGTTTTTCGTGACCTTTTGAACGTAATTACGTATTATCGTGACGTTACAAACGCGCCTCACAGAATAGAGCAAGGCTAGCATTTGTCCTTAGAAAAGTTACATTTTTGGAATAAGTTTTGAAATAACCGATTGTTTCGCATGATAAGACCCTTATTCATCGTCTAGTGTCGTTTAAAGACATTTGAAGCTGCATCTGAAACTGTTATTAACTGTCTTTTGGACCTTGGACCATCTGGTTCCTATTGAAGTCCATTATATGGAGAAAAATCCTGGAATATTTTCATCAAAAACCTTAATTTCTTTTCGACTGAGGAAAGAAAGACATGGACATCTTGGATGACATGGGGGTGAGTAAATTATCAGCAAAAGTTTTTTCAAAAGTGAACTAATCCTTTAAAGAACTCAGAGGCTTAAATAAAGTTCAAGTTCTGTCATCTTTTATTTACCTTTATGTTGTTCTTTTACAACTTATTTTATAGAACACACCAATTAACTTGTACACCTGAAAATATCGATGAAGCCCATATATATATCAAACGTCTTCTTTAGCTATGCCATAGTGCAATAAACTGCACTAACAAACTTTCCTATTCTGTAAAACAGCTTGCATCGCTTCTGGTTCAAGTCATGATTTGCACGTGATACGTTAAATACGGAGCTGTTTTACTCAAGATACCCTCAAAGGAGCTACCAAGGATGAGCATAACCGATATCCATCACATCTCCAGGTTAGCAAATGGTTAACACTGTTATGTTATTTTTTATCAGTGTTTTTAAAGAGGCTGTTGTATGAGAACTGAACAGAGCTGGACGTTAACATAATTTTTTGCATGATAATCAACTGATTTATAGATAGACAAACTAATTTAATAATTGAGGATCTTAACAACAGGACAAAATAAACACTGATCGTATCCTGTTCTCACTGTAATGCTGCTTTGAAACAATCTGTATTGTATAACACTAGAAATAAAAGGTGACTTGACTTGATAAGGGGAAGAGATAATTTGTGCCATCTGCAGTAGGAAATTCAGATCATAACAAGATCAGAGATCTTAACAAGGTAAGGCTGACTGTATGCATCTGAGTGAAGTCTTAGCATTTGTTTCTTTGACGCAAGTTTTGAAGCCACGTTTCAATCTTTAAAGTACATGTGTAAAAAAATCAAACACTGACTTGTCTGAGACAACATTTAAAAATAATGGAAAATATTTTTTAGCCAAGTAACTGTGTTCAACACAGAGACACCTCTGAAAGTATGATGAACATTGAGTTCCTCCATCACGTCAGGCTTCACAGACCGCAAAGACTGCAGTGACATGGTGGAACCTGAGAAGTGATACATTTTTAATAGTTCAGAAGAACACCGTTCAATCATCTTTTCTGAGAGATTGACCGACACTGAACCTGAACCTGCTGAATCATAATAAGATCAATTCAGCTGGACTTGAGTTTAAACTAAGCCACTTCTTAAGGTCAAGAGATGTTCTTAAAATTTACCTGAACAGAATCGGCCTGAACAGAATCAGGGTGGTGTAGTGTAGATATAGTGTTTGTGGAATTTTCTCAGCTTTTCTTTTATATTTGGAATGATTTTCAAAACTATATCTTTATCATTTTCATTATAGCCATCCTTGGTGTGAACGAGCCTTAACTCTTACTGTAAATAAAAATCTGACCCTCAGGCAGAAAAAAACATGTAGCTGATGCTTAAAGATCGTATTATACCCTGCAAGGGAGTGATAGACAGAACCTTTAATTATTTTTGCCAAACCTTTTTATCTATAAAACACACAAGAAAAAAAGTTTCTTAAAAATTTGTAACTTGAAAAGTGTAATGAGTGAGTAGTTAAGATGAAGGCTTGAGAAAATGTAAACAAATACACACCGTCGCCCAGCCTCTCGGGAACCTAGTGTCGGAGTTGCATGTACTCATGCACACCATTTGACCATTTTAAACTTAAAATGACGAGAAAAACTAATGAAAACTGACAACTAAAGGAAAATTCAACAAAGTGCTATTAGAAGACATTCTGTCATAGCTTTTTGGTACATAACGGCTACCGTAGAAGCATTTGAAAAAGCGAGGTGCTGTAGAGCACAATTTGTTTGAATGCAAAATACAATTTCACTACTAGATGGGAGTAAATCTCACACAGATTCCCTTAAAAGCTGTGAAATGTATAGTGGGGTAAATGCTGGCTATAAATTGTATTACTTTAACTGTTTTTCTTTTCTTTTTCTTTTCTTTTGTTGTTGTTTTCATTGATTGTTGTGATTATACAATGATAATGTGGTGGTAATTATGTGCCCACAATTAGTCAAAGTGGTTACAGGTGTAGCCTTGTTTAGTGGTCATGTGCTTGGTTTTAAATGGAATGAGTTTGAAAATTTGTGTATGCCTGATGAATGTCGTGAGATCGAAACATTGCTAATAAAGAGTTTTTAAATGCAAGTTCTAATAGTGTAAGGGAGTTTCTCTTTTGCAAGTTGATTGTAGTGAAATGTGTGTTGGCAGTGCCTGTACACAACCATCATTTAATGATAAAAATCTACCCAGTATTTTTGTTTGAGGCTATGTTTACACGGAAACGATTCTGAAGAGAAAACGCAAAAGTGGCGTTGCATTATCACTTTTTATTCTGCGTTTAGACAAGCGTTTTGGGTGGGAAATCCACGTGCATATGATGATGCAAAAGTGTGTGAAATTCAATGTAGTATGCACTCCAGGCGGCTAGGAGTGCATACTACAAGAACACCAAGTCCGCGCGCCTGCGTACAACCTTCACTGTAAAGCAGACATTAGTGGTTTTACGCTTCACCATCGCCGGAACGCGGCGGTGGAGCGTTTTTTAAGATTTCCACTCTGAAGGGTGGTTTCACTTTTTTGCCTTTTTAAGCCCCAAAAATGTCATCGCCGTGTAAACGAAAGGCACATCTGATAAAAAATTTTTACGTTTTCACCCTCGAGCGCTCTGACGCTCGTGCTTTTAAACGAGGATCAGAATAAAGCTGGGTTTGCTAAGAAGCTGCTCCTGAAAAAAAATCTGCACCAACTATTCATGTCTCTGCTGCACCTCCAGAAGAAGTGAGTGTAAAATTGTATTAACCTTTTTATTACTCTTTGCAAATCGCTTGCACGCTTCACGATTAATGCGGCTAAGGTTTACACTCAGGGTACATTACGGCATGTTTTCTATGTACAACGTTCCCAATATAATTAATAATTTTAAGTTTATAATGAACAACGCGTTAGTTGTGTTATTACAAACTGAGTACGTATACATCAGTAAACACATATCGTTCATACATCTCACTAAGTTACCCTATCCTGCCAGTAAACAAAGACAGATCAAAGTGACGTTATGTTAAAGGGTAACTAAACCCCTGTTTAGAGCCTGACTCCACCAGAAGATAGCGATAGTGAAGATAGCCAGAAGACCTGACTCCCAGCGGAGATAGAGGGGACGAAATAGATGCTAAAACACTCTATCCTGATCGTTTTCAATACTCACAATTCCAACTCCTGACTCCCTACAGTGGTTTTGACGACAAAAGCTGTTTTTTTTTTATATTTATTTTTTTATTTTTTTTTTACTGTCAAGGGCGTAGCTCACGTGGTGAGCTGAAACCTTCATACGTCACGAAGTCCGGAACATCCAATAGGAAAACCCAACTGCAGTAGCCACCATTCAACCTGAAGAGGGCAGCGCTAAGACGTTTTTACACCATATATTGTAGAAATAAAACACTTTATACACAAATGTCAAAAAAGTTACTTGAATCAATGACTGGTATTAATAAAAATCCATTCTTACAGATCATTAGCTAAAAAAAGTTGGTTTAGTGTTTAGTTACTCTTTAACCAACCATTCAGAAATGACTACGGGTGCGACTTCGGTTTAAATTGATACGGTTGCACTGCGTCCTCAGAAACTCCCGCTGCCATTCTTTCTCCAAAATATACCCTCAACTGCTGTCAACACTCAAAATGCATTGTCAAAACGCCCCAGAGAACAGAGGGGCGGAGTGAGCAAAGCTCATTATAATTTAAAGGCATATGCACTGAAATGGCGTGCTGAAAACAGAGCTGTTTTTGACCAGGTAAAATTTGTTTTTCCATATAACGAGAATTTAATTAACGTAGTGATTTTGGAGAGAAAAAAAATTAGCGTAGTTAAATAGCCTACTTTATCTTTTATTCAACTCAAGGAAAAGTAAAAGTACCACAATTTAATTATACTCCAGAGAGTAGGTTTTTTTAGTACTATGCCAAAAGTATTTGTAATTAGTTACTTTCCACCTCTGCAATAATTACATCTCACAATTCTGACTGATTGCAAGATATAACTCACAATTATGTGTTAAATACAGTCAAAATTGTGAGATATAAACTCGCAATTGTGTTATACAGTCATAATTGTGAGATAATAAAAAATTTCTTGCAATAAAAATTGCAAGAAAAGAACTAAGAAATGCAAAGTCAGAATTCTTGCAACTCTGACTTTATAACACACAATTGCAACTTTATATCACACAATTTGGACTTTATAACACGCAATTCTGAGAAATAAAGTCAGAATTGCAAGATGTAAACTCGCAAATGTGATAAAAAGTCGCAATTATATTTTAAGTTATAAGCAAGTTTTTATTCTGTGGAGGAAACAAGCTTCCATATGACACAGATTTAATGTGTCTGCAAAAAGGATTTATAATGAATAACAACATTTATTCATAATGCACTCAAAACTAATCTCAAATATTTTCATAACCTGTGTCTACCTATTTCTGACAGAAATTGACTGGTTGACCAGAAATAGAACAGAGAGGCAGTAAATGCTAATGATCTGGAGGTACTTATAGATATTATGTAATCATCCATTACAGAGTAATGAACTCACACACTGGGGAAAAACAATTATACTGTTCACAGAAAGAAAACAAATCATATCTGCAAATATTAGCAAGTTCTAAATACTGAAAGAATCTAGAGTACAATAATAACCTTTAGTAAAGGTTATATTTTTTACATAATAATTACAGTAGTAAGGCAAATAAGAAACACAAACTTTCTGAGGTTTTGGGTAAATACATCCAAATATTAAAGAGAGAAAGATTGATGAATAATGTGAGGGGGATATTGCTTATGCCTCGTCGGCACGATTTTTCTCTAGAAAATCCCAGATTAAGATTATCTCAAATTGGGATTATGGAAACAGTTTCTTTCTTGTTTTTGGTACTGTGTTTCATAGGGCACCAGAATTATCTGAGCTAAGACAAAGATTTTAACTTAAAATGTTGATGAATTACAAAAATATAATAAATAAATAACATTTAAAAAATGATTTTTTAGTTGCTTTAATACAAAACATAAATTAGTCTGGTTGTGGCCTGTGCTATATGTTTATTATATATCTACTATATTACAGTGTATACATTTGATATGGATATATGCAAATATAATTCAGCATTTAGTCAGAGAAAATGTGCAATCTCAAAAGCATTATTTGCATGTAAAATGTATATATTTGCTCCTAAATTTGTAAACTGACCATCCCTGCAAAAGACCAAATCAGTTTAACTGCTGCTAAATAGATATACTGTAATGTCATTCAAGCATCCTCTGAATCTGTCTTGCTGACAAAGTATTTTGTTCATTACAGGGTGAACACAAGCTCATCCCATCTTTAATATATCCAGGTTCTGAGCACTGAAAAGCAAATCTGAATAACTTCTTCATGCCCAAGTCAATTGCACAGGTATACATACTATATGCCTGCATGCATATGGTTTCATACGGTCCATACATAAATATGGTTTGAAAGAAAATGACATACAGTGTAACACACTGACACCTAACAGTCCTATTCTGAACTCCATTTTAGCACATATCTTTACTGCATTAATACATCCACTCAGACATTCGTATCTTAGAAAAATAACAACTGTGTCTAGTCAGAACAAAATCATTGAATTGGCTTTACAGTAGATTTGAATCCCCAAAGCCAATTATAAAACATACGATCATATAAAATGTACAGTAATTGTGCTTTCTAAAATTGTGCTTTCTAACGCCCAATAACTATAAACCATAACGATTATGAAATAAAGTCTTGTATAAAATCCCCATCTACCTGCCATGACTCTTTATCTGCTAAAGTGAAGACCTAAATTGATTTGATTCTCCAAAGTTGTTGCTACGGTTACACAAATGCAACATTCCTCCGCTTGTGAGCAGATACATACTAGTGTGTGAGCAAAAAGGCCATGTGCTCTCGTCCCTTCCCCAGTCCTCTGCTTTCTACCTTCAATCTGAATTTCTCTCTTTCATTGATTTCATATAGCTGGCAGCTCTCTGTAGAGAATATACCTATATGGAACATATGTGTGTGGATGGGTCAGGTGTTTTACCAACATTGGCACTATATGGATGGTAAACCTGAAATAAACTATGAAGAGCAGCCTCAGGTAAATGCTTTTTAATATCATATGAAAGAGAAAGTTACAAATGATCCATGCGTATTTGCACTTTGGAGATAGTCAAAATGCCACCTCAAAACATAGACTTTTAGCCTACTTCAGATTTCAGAAGTTGACATCAACGGAAAATGTAATAGTTGTAATAGAAAACATGCTAGACTAATTTAAACACTGCCTGCATGATGACGTGATTATAAAATAGTACATCACCATAACACCTAATTAATGCATGACAACGCAGTTACCATATGCTATTTTTCTCCATTAGTATTCACAACGTATGCTTTGGAAAAAAAGTGAAATCATAAGTTAACGACTCTTAATGGCAGACATTAATGATTGTGTACAATTTGAAATAGCTTTGTTAGAACCGCTTTACTGGTGACACTAACACTGTGGGCTGTTTTTGCTTGTTTTAAGCTGCAAGTAAAGTGCTTTTCCTTGTCCTAAGTGTCGTCTTTTAAAAGAAACCATGGCGAGGACTGGAGTTTAAACTAAGCATTCATGAATTGCAATCATTTAAGTTTAAATATTTAATTTTCAGTGCATGCTTAAAAATAGGGATGACAGGTAAGAGTCTACTTTATTGTTCTTTTTTGTTGATTTGAAGTTTGATTAATTCTTATGTGATTATATTTATCCAGATTTGTTAGCTGTTGTTTATTGTCACCATTAATTTACTTCAGTGATCACTATTCATTTTATAAGCATTAGCAGTTTGGTGGGGGCGGGTATTTTCTTGTGAGGGGTGCGTTTTAAAATATCGCATAGGGCCCCAGCAAAGCCTGCTTGTTTGTAGGTTAGAAAATGCTTTAATCCAAAAACCATTTCTAAGTTAAAGCTGTGAGTTCAAATGAGTTGAAATTGATTACAGAAACAAATATTCATGGCAGACCTTGAAAGAATAGAGAAGAATATACTCCTCCCAAAACATTTGCGACCTAAATTGATCTGGACTCAGATTTTTTAAATGATGGACTCAGTCCTTAAAATGAGTCATCACTGCAAAATAATATGTCTGTGTATTTCCCACTGGATCAGGCTTACAAATAATGATGTTTCAGAATGCTCATATGCAAGTGATCATTTTATACATCAGGTCAACCATATGATGGTCATTTGGGCAGAGGATTTACTCGGGAAGGTCACAGCAATCTGCTGACGATTCAAGCTGAGCATCCAAAGATCTACCACATATGCTTCCCTTTCACACCAGCTATCTGTCCATCTCACACACTGCAGTTGTGTTGTGTGTTTGCCAGAGAGACAGATAAGGAAAGGTGACAAAGCAGGTGAAAGGAAGAGAAAGGCAAGAAAAGTGAGAGAGGAGAAAAGAGCAATTGTGCAAATGTGATTGAACGGCGTTGCCGTTCTGCCATGCACTGAGTTACAGTGACCGGTAGTCCTCTGCCCTTCATACATTAACACATCACACCACATGCGAGAGTTTATACATCTATGTAAAACACACATTCACACACTGATCACGGTCATGACCTTTAACTATGGCCACCCATGTCAGGCACAATGCCATGCAGACATAACAGTCAAAAACTCTGCCTGACGGATTGAATCTAACACAGCAAGGGTAATTAAGGTTATTAATTAAACACCACACCTTCATTTAAAAAACTGTGGAGGGGTTCTTATGAAAGAAAATGTGGGGAAAACAAGGTCAGACCCTATGCTATGAGATTGAACTTTTCAAGGCATCTTAAACTAGCCTAAAATTTAACCAGCAAAGATAACCAGCAAATCAATTCATGCTGTGTTTTTTAGCAGGTAATTCATCTATATAAATCTTATTGATGGTGCATTATCAGTTCTGATGTTTCCTATGCCTACTGTCAGTAGGCTATAAATCACTAACTGGTACATGTTCTGGTACTGGAGCTTTCTGATGGACAATCAAGCTTAAGCTGCTACCTTTATTTTGGAACATGGTTGCCTTTTCTACCTGGTCCTAAGACCAAGCTGATAATCTTGGACCAGCAACAAATCAGCATGGTCATTTTACACCAGCTAGAAACCATCTAACATGTTCCAAATCACAGCTATCTTTCAACAGGGTAAGGAAGGAAAGTAAACACTCATCAGCACCAATAACATAACTGTTTCAACGTAAACATTCAGCTACCCCAAATCAATATGTATTGTGATTGTTTTTGTTAACCAAAGTTAATGAACACGAACGTTTTAGCTGATCTACTGACACGCTTAAATGTTGACAGATTTTCTGGACGTTAAAATCTCAAGACTACATAACCTACACATCGCATCCGATGCAGAGACTGAGCAGGATAGCGTCAGGTGTTTCAAAAACTTACCAAGCTGAAGTTCTTCATAATTTCATCACGTGCGAGACTTGAAATCAAAGTCACCTGTCCGTTTCAAGTCGAGTATCCAAAAGAACTGTTAGCCTACTTTTAAATCGTGACGGTCACTTGCGCTTTCATAATGTGCGTTGCGCCTTATCCAGCACAGTGGTTAAAGATCATGCATAGTTTCTATGAGACTCCAGAGCTAGATGAGAAGAAATCTATCGTATAATTTTGAAAAGCGCAAAAGCTTTGAATAAAGTGCTCAACGCATGCGAATAAAATATCTAGGCTATTTTTGTAGTTATTGCAAACGTAACGAGTGCGCAAGAGTACACTGTCCCGTTTCATGCTGCTGTCTTCTCTGCTCTCTCTTCATCCCCTTTCTCTCTCTCTCTCTCTCTCTCTCTCTCTCTCTCTCTCTCTCTCTCTCTCTCTCTCTCTCTCTCTCTCTCTCTCTCTCTCTCTCTCTCGCTCTCTCTCTCTCTGTTCTCAGAAGTCCTGCCGCAGCGCTGCTTCTATGTTCTCTTAGGTTCGTCATTTTTTAATTTCTTTAACTAAACGTTAAATTAAACCTTACTTTCGCGCTCTTTCTCGGAGCCAGCAGAGCGGTCCCACAGTGTTCACTTCTCCCTACACACTGAGCAGAACATCTTTATTAGTTTACATGATTTAAATGCTTTCATTTAAAATACATCGTCATGAAAATCACCCAGAGGTCCCTCTTAAAGGGCAGGGCTTTCAGGGTCCAAATGTCTTCACCTAGCCTATAAAAATAAATGAAAGAAATAATAATACTCAGTATGATATCAATATGGTAGACCTTATTCAGAGCAGCGCCATGATGAGTATAAAAGCAAGGCTACACAACTACACAACTCGTTTTTTGTCTTCAGAAATTTCTTGGAAAGATATTGTTCGGCCGGAATTGGGAACACTTACCTTAAATCCTTATCTACTCATTACATCATAAGAAGAATGGCAGCTACGCTAATTTGAGTGTCTTTGTTTATCCTGAGGTTTTTCTGCAGCCGGCCGGATCCAGGCCGTATCCAGATCTGACGAGGAGCTTAGCCTGGCCCCGATGACAATGCAGTGCTGAAGTGCCAACTTTCCTTTCCCTTTGGAGGATCCCGTTCCCACTCTACAGATAAAGCGCTGTGAATTTTGTTTCGCATAGGAAGTGATAAAATAAAACAAAATTCTGTATCAAATTTGACAAGACAAGTAGTTTGTTCAGGCATGGTTTTGTAGGGAATTACAAACCTGCGCACATATATATTCAAACGCTCATATCTATAGAATCAATTCTTAATGTGCATGTGAACGCCATCAGGGTTTATCACAGATTTGCGTTTAAAGTCTGTTTAGAGACCCAAATGGCCACAAATGCACATTTGCCTCACATTCGCCCATTCACTCATTCATACCACGACGGCGGTGTCAGCCATGCAAGGCGCCATCCAGCTCGTTGGGAGCAGCTGGGGTTCAACGCATAAGCAAGTCAGGCTACAGAAATATAACTTCCCTCAACAGGGTACTTAGCTTGCGGTAATTGGGGGGCTCTCCGCCGTCGTGCCACCTGCTATCGCATCTCCTTCTCACGAGCCGCGCACTCCCAATCACCTCGTCTGCTCATATGAAGCACCGGGCCAGGTGAAACCAAGTTGTTGATCATCCAATGTGAGCGAACTCCTCCCTCTTCACAGATGCACATAATCATTGTCTATACAACCCCAGTCCTCCACAGGTGTCCATAGTCAGTTCAATAGACACAACCATTCTAGGAGTCCATTAGCCCCATAAAGGACAGCAGAAAATGTAGCAAAAACTGTACATACACAACATAGATAATAATATGTAAGCTGCACATACACATACATGACACGTACATCAACCATCAAGGTCGTCTATGTTCCCGTTGCATGTCACAACTCGTTTGCCACATCCTCCTATGGGGTCAGAATCATCTGAGGTCGCTTCATGTCATTTACATCCTTGGACTGCTCAACCGTGTCACCAACAAGCTCTCTCACATTATCCTGAGACCCCGGCCTGGATATGTGCCCAAGGATATCCTACCACTCCCTTTTGGGACCAGGTGGTGAACCTGCAAGCGCTGCCCCAATAGGGCTTTTCTCTGTCCTGTCCTGTCCGTGCTCTGCACCTGTATGTGGACAGAACGCAGCTTTAGGACCTCAGAGCAGCTCTTCGTCTGTTACGGAGGCCAGCAGAAGGAAAAGGCTGTCTCCAAGCAGAGGTTGGCCCACTGGATAGTGGATGCCATCATCTTGGCATATGAGTCCCTAGGTGAACACTGTCCCCCCAGACTGTGGGCTCACCGCCTCCTGGGTGTTGGTGCAGGGTGACAGATGTCTGTAGATCTACGGGCTGGGCGACACCTAATACGTTCGCTGAAATTCTGTAGCCTACGTGTCGAACTGGTTGCTTCCCATGTGTTCTCTTCTCATAGAAGCCAGTAACACGGTGAGCCCTGGTTGAGTGTTGGTTTGCTGCACCATTCCCCTCCTATGGACTGGATATGTGTGCCATTTTACTCCAGTTGAGTTCTCCTTGCCCGGACCCTGTCGAGTTCCTCTGCACCCCTCCGAGGCTTTAGTCTAGGCACTGGAAGGTGGCAGTGTTAGTGGCGCTTTCAAAGGTTTGATCCCATTTCAGTTGACTACGTCCGACGTTATCGACTGAAAGGGAATGTCCTGGTTGCATATGCAACCCACTGTTCCCTGAAAGAGGGAACGGAGGACGTAGTCCCCTTGCCGAAAGCAAATGGTGCATGCATCTACTTCCATATTTATACCCATACAGAGTGTGAAATGCAGATCTCGCACACCAATGTGCTTTGACTTGTTCGATAATAATCAAAGACAATAGGCTCCCTGGCGCGACCCCATTTCAGTTCCTCCTTCAGGGAATGGTGGGTTGCATATGCATCCAGGATGTTAACATGCACGCACTGCTTACATCATGTGAAGATGATCTCAAAGTAAAGTATAAGGCATTCAAACCATGAGCAGTTCATTTAATTAAGATCTTTAATGCAATCATCAGTCAGTTCTAGCTGTGAATCAGCAACATGAATCAGAATTTTATCAGCTCAGAGGAAAAAAGACTGAACTCTGACAGGCTGTTTTGCTAAAGAATGATGAGCCACCTAAGAGTGGAAACCCACAAATTGGTTTGGGAAGGTGTCATACTGCCAGGAATAATTATCATTCCAACGATAACATTAAATTCCTGTATGATCTTATTTTCATCATGAGGAAAAGAAAGCTCCATGTGGTTGAAGGTGTAACACCGGTCTATAAATCAAACAGAAATCTGTGACAAAAACCCAGAACCGCTGTGTATAATGCCCAGCCTTGAGCAATACAACACAACTCATTCTGAGGATAGATTGCCATTTAGGTTACTATTGGGCTGTTCATGTGCAGAATACTGCATAGCAAAATCTGCTTAACATATAATAGGAACATTGAATAGGAAAAGAGTAATGTAGCCTATACTCTTCTTGTTGCACATCATAATAATCATAGACACATCCCATTCTGACTTTAATCACATAGCCTATGCTTTGTGTGCATGTGAAAATGTGAATGAATGGGTGCTTGTATTAAGCTGTTTTGATTGAATTGGATGGAATGATTTAGAACCGTTCCACTTAATCTTTGCTGGCTGTCAGCATCAAATAGATACGTCTGTCATTCAATCACCACACGATGACTTATTTGCCAATTTTTGGTTGGACATGATTTAGTAATCTATGGGGTTTAGATTTGATTATGGAAGTCTACCTGAGTTAAAAGACTACTGAATAATCCCTACCAATAGTTTTACAGTTCTCAGGGTGATAAGTGCTAAATGTTGTTGTGCCATGTTTCATTTGCATGTAATTTCCCTTTAAAAAACACTTGTCCAGACTAGAGTCGCAAGTAAACTAATAGTGGGTTGTTCAGTTAACACAGTCCCACTCACACCATGATGCAGGTCTTTTGTGTTGTTTCAAAACAATACTTTATATAAGTGAGGAATGTTTACTGCAAGCACTGGAGATTGTTTGTATTCTGGTAGGAGTGGTCTGATGTGACAGCAATTAACAAGAAAAACTAAAAAGTGGTTAAATTAGATTAATCAATCTAAACACATTAAGTTGTTGGTGAATCCAAATGGTCTAAGCAAAAAAGTTGTTTTTTTTTGACAATGTACATTCAGCCTAAATATCTGTATTAACAGAGACTGTTAATTTATTGTTTTGGGCATATTTTTAATGTGTAATGAGGATATGCTGTTGGAGTTCTCTCATTATTTTTCACTAGGCACGTTGGGTGTGGTGTAGGTTGAAGAAGACTCAAAGTCCAAAGGCTCCAATTCAAATGATTTACTCTATATTTTACTCACAGGTACATACAGGCAAACAAAGGGAAACTAAATACAGATACCAATGCCTCTGGGACAGGCTTTGGTACAGGCTCTGGGACAGAGACTGAGACAGGCTCTGGGACAAGCTCAGGGACACGCTGGTCAGACGGGACATGCTCAGGGATAGACTGGGCAGACAGGGCGTAAACAGTCTCTGGCAGGGCAAACAGGACTTGAACAGTCTCTGGCTGGGCAGACAGGTCTTGAACAGTCACTGGCTGAGGAAGACGAGACGTGAACAATCTCTGGCTGGGCAGACGTGGAACCAGCGATGAAGGCTCTGGACTGGCTGGGACCAGCGATGAAGGCTCTGGGCTGGACGGGACCAGTGATGTGGGCTCTGGGCTGGACGGGACCAGCGATGAGGGCTCTGGACTGAACAGGACCAGCGGTGAAGGCTCGGAGGTCCGTGAGGGGCTGCTGACTTATACTTTCAGTTTCTTATTTTTGTTTAATTTTTTATTGAAGTGTTCGCCGGTTCCCGCCTCCTTCTTCTCATAACAATGAGCCCTGTGACATTGGTGCTGAAACCCATAAAGAAGGAGGTGGGAACCGCGAACAATGCCCTAAAGTGTTTAACACTTTAGTAAATAAATAAACAAATACAAAAATGAAAGTATAAGCCAGCAGCCCCTCACAGGCGACTGCTGGCCACATAAAACAGAAACACAACATAAAATCAGACCTGTTCCTCTCTCAATCTTCACTGTTGTCGCTCCTCCTTTATGCTTCCGCTCCTCCGTGAGAGATGCGAGACCTCAAAGGTGTTATTCACTATCACTCACACCACCGGCCTCACGCCATTCTCTCACGTCCCTCTGCCTTGTCCTGCTGGCCACAAGGACCATCATGGATCATCGTTGAGTGTATTGGATAGTTGAGTCCATAGCCAAAGATATCAGTAAGAGCAAAGTTTAGTAGATCAGTGAAATTAGCAATGTCCAGAAAGTCCTTGTTGTGGTCCTCGAGTGAGAGAGTTCCTTGGCGAAGGCGGGCTGGGGTGAGGCGGGCTAGTCTATATTGGCGAAATGAGTGGAAACCCAGTGTGTCATAGTTAGGGTAAATATGTGTATGTGTGTGAATGTGTATGTATGTATATATTTATATATATTGTCCTTGCATTCTTTCTTGTGTCACACACTTGAATAAAAGGCTCATTATGCAGCTTATTGTTATGTGGGTCTTTGTATTCTCAGGTGTGAACCACCTTGTTATTTATGACAAGTGTTGGGCCGTTGCATATTGCCTTTCCAAAAAAAAATGTTTTTCATAATTTAAAACAATCTATTAAAAGTAAGGAGTCACGTGCTGATTTGAGCAGGGTCTGAGCCGGTCACCATGATGGTAGGATATGCAACACCTTCAGAACTTCACAGAGGTGCAACTAAATATTCCAGAAATAGCGAAGAGAGACAGCGCAGCTTAGTATTTATTTACATTTTAGCGATATGCCGCAGTTTCTTTGGAAGATACGGAGAAGGAAGAGATATGAAAGGGCATGATGAGGGCAAATCATCTTTTTTTCAATAACCATGCATAAACAATATTCTCTCAAAAATACAAACATGTACATACATGTTGCTCACATAGTAGCAGCCTGTGCTAAATAGAGTGTAATTTCACCTGTGCCAAGTATATATTATAGTATACTGAAACCCCCGTTCCTATTGGAATGAATGAATAAGCATTGTCCATGTCATGTTCCTAGTGATGTCCCAAAGGCACTGATGGAAATATCCTCTACGCTCTGGATGAAGTACATCAGCAGAATCACCAGATAGCTCAGTGCCCTGTCTCACATCCTCTTGCATCACACACACACACACACACACACACACACACACACACACACACACACACTCTCTCACAACAACAACAACGCACACAAATCTTCATGCCATGAGTGTATCTCTCAGGAGTTGCAGTATCTACTCAAAGAAAACAAGTCTCAAAGAGGAATCTCACCAGCAGGACTGCAGTGCTGTTGGAAACAGTGTATGCATGGAGGTGGGTGGCTGGGTATTGTGAGGTTGCTATAGTGCTACATAATTATTTTGGTCTCAAGTTTGCCTTTCCTGTCTAATATTCGGTTCTACACCCAAAAATTTTCTCGAAAGGTGTAACAGAAAATTATCTCATCAAAGTTATTGAGATGACAAGCCATGTTGCTCTTGTCTTTTTAATTACAGCTGTTTTACTGCCTAACAAAAGCCAAATCAACACCTTCTTAAAGCTGAGTGGCCATTTATCAAGGCATCATTCGGAATGATCCACAAAGGAGAATGTGCTTGCAAGTTAATTATATATCCACCAAGGAGCCATCCTAAATATGTCAGCTTTAATCCAAGGTGTCAGATTTCCTCCCAAAAAAGCAAAAAACAAAACCCAACTGCCACAGAATTGAATGGAAATCTTGAAGGTTTTTAAATGTCTTTGTACAGTGAATCTTATTTAACTCGCTTAATCTCACGAGGCGCAGATACAAGGCATCAACGCCAACCGCATCTGATTGTATCCGATTTCAGTTCCATGGAGTGTTTAACATTCATTTAATGTTAGGCAGTCACTGAGTCACTCTATTTTTGCTCTTTCAAAGGAACCGAAGAACACTGAGAGATTAATGATAGCATCTAAAAGGACAATGGACATCAGGCCTAAACATGACAGGCAGTCCACAGGGTAATCGGACCATCTCCGAGAATATGAAGCCTCATTGATTTCCGTGTGATGTCTGGCTGTTTTATCCACTCATTCATTCCTCTTTCTATTCTCCCATGAGGCACTATTGTGTGGATCTCGCTGACAGAGCTGAAGTATAAGCCCAGTATAAGCTCAGAGTCCTTGCAGTCCACCGCCTTAAGGAACAGCAGCAGGTCCACAGGGCTTTGTGTTTACAATTGTTTCTTGTTGTTTTGTGCACCACATCACTGAGATAATCATCAGTGGTTTATTTTATTTTGACCTTTAAAGGGCATCTATGAAAATGAGTCAGTTCAAATACAAGCAGGAAGGAAAAAGTCTGAATTCCTCAACATAGATACCGTCATGTACTGCTGACGTGAAGAAAGAAAGTGAAAGTGAAGGACTAAAGCCAGGGTTATTTTAGTTGTGAAATTCTAATTTAGTTTATATGACAGCTGTGGGGAGCATATAAGAGCACATTTTCGATAGCTCATACCTATACCTTCATGTGGTTCGCCGTGTCCTTGGGTAATCAACATGTCATCAGTTGTTTTATTGTCCTTTAGTGTGGTTAATAAAATGAAATTGAGTCAATCAAATCAAATTCAATCAACTGTTGTTTACCGTAGATTAAACAGTGTTTTAGTCTTCAGCAAGCAAGAGAGCTAAATTAGAGATTCTCTTTATATATTGATTTGAACTTGAAAAATAAATGAATTTGGTTTGTCATCACAAACCTTGCTGCATTTAAAATGTCCCTAAAACAAAAAAACAAACAGATCTGCCACATATGTTTATCATCATTTAACTCACAGGCTTAAAATATAAAAATATTTGGTGTAAGATGTCTAGTTTTTTTGTAAGATTGCCTTTCGGCTGACACCTTTGGCTTCTTAAACAATGGCTGGCATTTACATCTGGGAAACAAATAGAACCAGTTTATTTTATGAAAGCTTTTATAGATTTTACATTCATGGTAATGGTGCTAGTGGAACATGTTCACGTCTCAGACGAAATTGCCTCTGACCGATACACAGATGCATTGTGTCTCTGATGCCAGAGATAAGTAAATACTTAGCAAAAAACAAAAATGGAAAGAAATGAGTGCAACTCTGACAGTTCGTAACCAGTTGCCATGGCTATGCTTGTGGTAATCAGCTGCTTAAATGAATGGCTCACAAAGCCTGAAATGTTACAATGACACGTTAAACGAGGACAAAACAAGTACACTCGCATAAACATGCACTTATACAGAGAGAAATGCACTAGTTTATTTTACTAATCTGTCTTCGGCCTGGATTTGTTGGGATAGTTTCTGTTTAATGTCCATCTTTGTTCAAATCTTAATGAAACTGCAATATAAAATTGCAACTGAACAGTAATCATCATATATTTTGTTGTATGTAAAAAGTAGAGCAGCTTTGACAGTTTAAAAGCACTTTTTGTGTTACTCTTGAAAATAAAATCATATTCAAGCGTTTCGAAAACAACAAGTACATTGGTGTGAGGATGGGACAACAATATTTGCTCTTCAGCAATCTGTCTCTCATGTGATATTGTATTAGCAAACGACAACCATCCAACGATCCAATCAACTCCTGATAGACAAAGGCCACGTTTACACAAAGCCGGGTATTTAGCAAAACGAATATTTTCCCCTCTCCATTTTCAAAAATAACATCGTTCACACACCCGCATAAATACGCCGTCGAGCACCATCATAACTATGCCAAATCTATTGGCGGCAGTGTAGGGGTTAAGGATGAATCCATGAAAGACAATCAGAATCCTCAGAATCGACAAGAGAGAACCTAAAACGGCGTTTCTCCCAGTTCACACAACAACAAATATCCGGCGTTTTCAGAAATCTCCACTTTGCCCAGAGTTTTCAGAAGTCTGTATGGATAAAAAAAATATTCAGATAGGCTTCTCAGAGGTTACTCAACATGTTTTATTGTGACAGGTTTCAAAAATATTTAATGAAATAATTATAGAAAAAATATCTCTTTTGTATTTGAAAAATAAATATATAGATAATAAATAACTAAAAGAAATACCTCCAAATGGAACAAAAATAGCTCTCACAAACTTACAAAAAATTAAATAACAAAATATATTTATATCTTTAGTTTTCTTCCTTTTTATCTTGTTTTTCTTCCTCATCCTCCTTGTTTGCCCATCTATATTTTTGATTATCTTTTTGATTATCTTATCTTTCCCAGCAGTTTTTTGAAAATCAGGACATTTTCATAATTTTATTAAAAAAAAAAACAGCCAGGACGGCCAGGACAGGACGTGAAAACAGGATAAAACAGGAAAACAAGACTGTTGGTCACCCTAGTTTACTTGGCCTTGGCCATGTCGCTTCTATCTCCAAACATCAACATAAACTGATCAGTTTTCTGCTGAGTTTTCTAATAACAAGCCTTGCATGCTCTGAGCATAAGTACATTTTTGCAGAATCTGATAAGGTGAGAAAGTTGTCACTCACGGATCTTTTATGCCGAGAATGGGAGCACAAGCGTGAACTTTGCAACTCTTGTTAGGGCCAATTTCCTGAAAATCTTGTGTGTACGGACTATATTAAAAGCGGGGTAAAGTGGTAACGCTTCCTTTTACAGTACAGTACAGTGTACTTACAGTGTACTTACCTAGAAAGTACTGGCTAATATAAGGAAAGTACATGGAACAGGGGTAGGTTTAGGGGTAGGCTCAGGGTTAGTACTAGTTATTACCCAGTAATTGTAATTACTAAAATAAGTACATATTATTTACATGGGTAACTGGACTGTAAAAGGAAGCGTTACCAAAGTAGTTTAGGGAATGGATTGGGTCTGTAGCAATGACACCTATAAGTTTATATGTTTTGTCAGGTGTGTGTGCTGAAGTTTTAAAGGACACACTGTCACTCTCCCAATGGAGTCTTTAAACAGATTCAAACTGTCATCCCAGATAATCACTGCTGACTACAGGACCTTAGACAAGCTGGTGAACAGACTCTGCCTGTGAAAACACCCAGTGATACACACAAATATACACTAATTGTATACAGGCAAAGCAACCTCTTTGAGAAGCCTCTGTCAGCCAATACTGTGTCCATGAAATATTTGTCAATTCAAACCACTTTGCAGCTCCTAATGTAGAGCTAATTCTGTCAGGAGGGTCTTTTTTTAAGGTGAAGCGCTCAAATTACAACTCTGAATGAAATGGAAATGATGGTGGGCTTGTGAAAGCTTCTAGAGCAGCTCTTATGATGGATACGATGCTGATGACAGAAGCGGCTGGAGAAATATCTGGAGAATACTAATGACAAGAGCCTGTGGCGGAAGACACTCAACAGAGCTCATTTTCACGGGGAATAAGAGGAAGGTTACAGATTACTGTTTGTTTGGTGAATAGAGATGAAGGGATTTATAGGCAGTAAAGGAAGGAAGACATGTCAGGTTCACTGATCTATTCATGGTAACGCTTCCTTTTACAGTATACTTACAGTGTACTTACAGTGTACTTACCTAGAAAGTACTGGCTAATATAAGATAAGTACATGGAACAGGGGTAGATTTAGGGTAGGTTCAGGGTTAGTACTAGTTATTACCCAGTAATTGTAGTTACTAAAATAAGTACATAGCATTTACATGGGTAACGCTTCCTTTTACAGTCCAGTTACCCATGTAAATGCTATGTACTTATTTTAGTAACTACAATTACTGGGTAATAACTAGTACTAACCCTGAACCTACCCCTAAATCTACCCCTGTTCCATGTACTTATCTTAATTTATCCTAATGTGGTAGCATACGTGTAAAGTTACAGAACAATTCCAAATTCTGAATTCTGATCTGGTTTTTGGGATCATTCATAGAAGCCAACTGCCTATTTGGTCAAATTAAGAAAGTTATTTCCCATCAGGTTATAAAGCAATCATTGCAGAATCTCTCTGCTTCAATTATCACATTTCTCTGGAGGAATGAGCATATAGAACTGATTCCAGCCTGCCACTATCAGTCAGAAATCAATGCAGGAAATCAGTACATTGTGATATGGAAGTGAAATTGTGCAGTAAATAAAGCCTGATGAAACATTCAATCTGGCTATAATTCATAAGTGAAATTTCTTGCAAAGGGTGTGATTGAACTTACCATTCAATTGTACCATTTGTACTGAAAGCCCACAGCATTTCAATTCAAATATACTGGGCTGTGATTGAATTTAAATGTGCTGATTCTGAAGCTAATGAACCTTGTGCGGGACTCAAGGAAAGACACTTCATTGAGCATTTGGGACATGGAATCAGTGACCAAACTTCAAGACTCATTGACATTTGATTGGCAGTTTTCAGGTTTATGTGCTTCAATTAATTCACTCAATAGTTCCTTTAGTTTTTGCACTCATGGGACCTACTCTTCTGGTGTGCTAACTTTGATTAACTTTATGTGATTTGAAATTAATTAAAATCTGTGATAAAGAAATCTAAGCTAAATTACTCCCCTTATAATCACATCAAGTCACCAAAGAACGTGTCACATCAAACTCTTCGACTCTGTGTAACTCCATTTGTTCTCATTAAATTGCAGTTTGCAGTCTGGTCTTTCTCCAAGAGTTTCATATATTCTGAGTGATTTTTAGTGTGTCTTGCACATCCAGAATCTTGTTCCAGCTTTCTCCACTGCAGGGATCTTTCCAGCTAGCTTTCTGGCTTTAATTCACGTTCAAGTTCCAAATATTTCATATCTTATAAACAATATTATTCATTTGAACACCTAAACTAAATAACCACAGACACAGTCACACATTTTAGGTTTATAAAGGTTTAGCCTTTATACACAAAAATACTCAAATCCAGGATGCATTACAGTTTTTTTTCAATTGCTTACACACTAAAATTAAAACTTTCCCACTATTAGCAAAACCTTACACTCAAGGAGCAAAAAACCTGCCTAGATTTGCACAATTGTAAGCAAGTTGTCAGCTTCACCCCTTTTGCACAACATTACACACAGTGATTTGTAAAACTCTACTCACATTTTCACAACTCAGACACAGATAAGGATTGTGAGGTTACTTCCTTGTCATTACAAAGACCCAGTTTGCCATTGACCACACTAATGAATGAATTGGATATTCACATCCACCAGGTGTGGAAGCACAGATGTGCTAATTTGAAAATGCAGCACTCAGGTGTGCTATAAAAGGCAGCAGGTGAGTCTTCAACAAAAATAGAAGGATCTAAAGAAGAAGAAGAAGAAGAAGAAGAAGAAGAAGAAGAGAGAGAGAAGAAGAAGAGTGAGAATAAGAGGGGAGCTCAAAGAGGACATGAAGGAGGTAGGGGAAGAGGAGAAGGAGGTAGAGGATGAAGAACAGGAGAAGGAGGTAGAGGAAGAGGAGAAGGAGATAGAGGAAGAGGCCTAGGTAGAGGAAGAGGTAGAGAAGGACTTGAAGAGTTGATGGAACCTGAACAAAGAAGACGAGGACCAAATACAGAAAGTGATTATTGAATACCATGGACTGACACTGATGGAAGCTGGACAAAGAGATCAACCAAATCTCTGAATAGTTACAATATTCTTGCTGCTTTTACAGTAGTTTTTCTTCAGAGTCAAAGTGTATGTACTTCATGCAGTAATTGTAATTTGTCTACACACTCTAAAAAAAAATGGTGCTAAATAGCACTAAAAGTGGTTCATTGGCTCGTAATCATAGGGGAACCATTTTAAGTGCCATATGGCACTTACCTTTTCATATGGTGCTATGTAGAACCATAAGAGGTTCCATAGAGCATGGTAACCATCCCAGAGAACCACTGAAGAACCGCTGAAGAACCAAACTGGGCTACAGTGGTGCTATATAGCACCAGTGACCACCGCAAAGAACCCCTGAAGAACCTTTTTTTTTTAGAGTGCAGATTGTATTTGTTTCATTGATTTCATTGTTGGTTGATTGCTGTAACTGATTATGGTAAGAACTGTAAGTATTGAAATAAATACTTGAAGTATTCAGTCTGCAGCATCAGTGTTGTGCAGTGCTTGGTAAGTTGATATATGTGTGTACATTCTCCCTATATCTCAAACTAATCATGAAGAATGTTGTGAGTTTGTCAATATATATATATATATATATATATATATATATATATATATATATATATATATATATATATATATATATATATATATATATATATATATATATATATATATATATATATTTTTTTTTTTTTTTTTCATCTAAATTTTCCCTTACATAACAATGTCTGGCCAAAAATCTAGCACATGCTATTTCCTAAAAATTATTATTATTATTAATTATTTTTTGTTTATTTATCACAGGAGTGTGGTGAAACTGGCTGCAATTGTCTGATCATTGAGGACTGTGTTGGTTAAATGAAAACTAATAGCATTTTCACAAATATGTGTATATCTTTTGGCTGAAGTGTGTATGTTTTGACAGAAGTGTGTCATTTTGCAAACAATCTAGGAATTATGCAAATTGAGTGTGATGTTTGGATTAGTTGTCATTATATTTTGAAAAAAAGAACCCGATTTTCAAAATTGCTGTGTAAACAATTGAACAAAAACCCTGTAATATAACCATTTCTGTAACCATTCTTTAATTAAAAAAATAATATTATTATAAAAGTAGCCTATATTGCCAGAGCTGTCCATTTTTCCTCTGCAGTGGAAGATAATAGTAAATAATGCCCTGGTGCATTTGTCAGCCATTTTGAATTCATGTTGCCATGAATAAAACATTTACAATCTCAAAATTATTTTTGATTCATCCTACACATACTGACTTATTCAAATTGTCCAGTCAATACTAGAATGAAAACAGGCTGAATGTGTGTGTGTGTGGTGTGCCCAAGTGCGAGGTGGTTACATAATTGTGTGTGTGTGAGTGTGTGTGTGTGTGTGCAAGTGTGAGGCAGTTACGTAATTGTGTGTTGCAAAAGCAGTCTTTAATCTTCTTCAGAATCAAGACTCTGCCCCATGGTGGTCATTTGTCATTTTCCTTCCACTAGTCTGGTAATATTTATACAGTTATTTCTATTTTTCCTCATTTCCTACGTTCTTTTTTCTATGCTCTACGTCTCTCTTACACACACCAACACACCTCTGTACTGTCAATGATGGAGTCATCTTCAGCTCTGCTGACAGGAAGTCGGATGAAGAGGATCAGGGTGCTGTCCAGCACCTCAGGGTTGTCAACTTCAATCCTGTATCTCGTTCGCTTTGGGATGAGAACGGGTTCCTCAAACACACACACACAGATGTGCGCGCACACACAAGTTCGGGTTGATTCTAATTTACACAAACAAACTCACACTCTTGCAATTAATCCCAATGAGAAACACTGGCGTTTTGAGCAGTGAGTGGATTCTGAGTTCTGCACACTTGCAAATCCTCTTGTTATAAAAAAGTGTAGATATTATTTACATAAGACATTAATTGTGCAGACAGCTTAATTTATTATAACAGAACTTTCAGAGGTCGCAATGAACTAAGGCCCCGTTTACACAAAGGGAGAACGTTGATATTTCCCTGCGGTTTGGCCTCTCATTTACACAAAAAATATTTTTTTATGAAAACGATTATTTCTAAAAACTCCGGCCAAAGTGGAGATTTCTGAAACGCCAGTGAAGTGTTGTCGTGTCAACTGGGAGAAATTGGGTTTTAGGTTCTCTCTTGTCGATTATGAGGCTTCTGATTGGCTTGCATGGCTTTATCCTTCTCCCTACATTGCCGCCCATGTTTGGCATAGTAATGATGGCGCTTAACGGCATTTTTATGCGGGCGTGTGCACAATGTTATTATTGAAAACAGAGAGGGGGAAATATTCAGTTTTCATATACCCGGCTTTGTGTAACGTGGCCTAAGAGTGATTATAAAGGGGGAGTCTTTCGCCATGCCAAATCCCACATACCTGTGCAGTATGCTTGCGTTTCCTGTTTGGTTTGCAAACATACATGCTTTAATAACAAATAATTTATCTGGAGCATTTATGCCGGGATAAGTTGTGTGGTGATACAGAAATTGTAACTATTACAACACACATTCTTTCCGTCGGTGTTGTTGTGAGTCACTCTCTCGATAATGTACCTGATAAAATTATTACATAAATTGACATTTATAATTGTGGAAATAAACAGAAACCACAAGCTTTTGTGTCAGGTTGTTATGTTGTGGTTGATGCTTAACATCACAGCAGAATTGTGTGTATGTTCTCCAATCTCAATTGATTTTTTTTTTTTTTGATTAGGTAAAATTATTGGAGAACATCTTATGTTTTTCAATGGATGCTTGGCCATTTCTGTTGGCGCTCGAGCCCCTAAGCAACCACATGATCTGCGCCTATATGAGTTTTCTAGCTCCATAAAAACACACCGACGGATCAATAAGTCAGTGAGTTGAGCTTGAAAACCGTTCTGTCTGATTTGTGAATTAATTCATTCTGGGACTGAACTGCATAAATGATTCACTGAAAAGAAACTGTTCTTTTTGAAGCCTAAAAGCACCAGCCTCCGTTAATTGTAATTGCAAAGTTTCACACTGTAAGAAAACACTTTTGAATGTAATAGTTTAATAATGAAATGGCATCAAAAATGTTATGATAAAAATGTATATAGTGCATGGAAGACAAAAATGCATACAGGTTTAGGGATGAGGGTGAGTAAATGATTTTCCTTTCTGGGTGAACTTTTCCATATTAAATCAACACCATACTGTATACTATACAAAGTGTTCTTGACTGCGACAGATAGCATATGTTTCCAGGTCATTTATACAGAACACATAATTAGAACCTATTGATGAACAAGTGCCTAAAATCAGCACATGCTAATTAAAACAATCTTAGTGTACTGGTGGGAAATGAGACAGCTTGCGGTAATTACTGTCACATGTAAATTTCTCAATGTTCATGGCTAAGAGAGCAGGTTACCTCATCTGACATGATATTGATTTGCATACTTGAACAATCCATTATAAAAATGTATTATTCATGAGCTGGAACACTGAATGCATTTCATTTTCGTAAGAACATGTGTGAAACCCACTTGATTGTGACTTTGTGATGTTCTACAGTGATATACTGTTTGCAACTATTGATAGTCCTTCAGGAATAAATATTGCAGGGAGATAAACAGCCTATGTTATAAAATTATTATCATTGGTTTTATTACCATATTACTCAACAGAGCTTCTCAATGACAGAAAAGTACCTTTAAATGACCTTCTCGTGCCTGCTCTTCTTCTAAAAGCACAAAATCATTATGACGTTTTTGGCTCAGCAGGCTGATTTTGACGGCAGCCTTGACACACCTGAACGCTTCAATCCTTCCCACACATAGACACACCTGTTCGCTAATTCATTAGACACAGCAGAACTGTGGGCATGCTGTGTAGGTTTAGTAAACAAAGACCTGAGAAGATCAAGAAACTTGAGTTATCCAAATGAAGAGTTCCATGAACCTTCATTTGCATCTGTTTTTGTGTTATTATCGTGACACAGGTGTTTTTAAAACTTCTAAAATGTATTTTTGTTTATTTAAATTTAGCTTAAACAAAATAAAATATTAATATTAGAAGAAAACATGAACTTAAACTTGCCAGCTTACTGAAATAAAACAAGATTATGGTCACATTTTGCAGGCAAAAATCTTCATTGTCCTTTGTCAATGTCAATGTCAGTGTAGTGATAAAGCAGTCACTTTCAAACCAAGCAGCTTTCTATTGCTCAACACAGCATCTGTGATGGACGAGCAAATTCTCGTCTATGACGAGTTTGCTAAAGTAAGTTTTTCGGAAAATTCAAAATGGCGGACATATTATGGCAGAAAATTACGTCATAGGGTGAGATCTGAATCGTCATGAGCTCAGGAATCAGAGGAAAAATAATAATAGTATTTTACTACATAATGACCTTTAATTTGGAGCAAGAAAAACTGGGGAGTGACATTATTTAGAAGAAAACATGTATTCCAACATGTACTGTGACATTCTAAAGCAGAATATGATGCCCTCCCTTCAGAAACTGTGCCGAACGGCATGATAACGACCCCAAACACACCGCCAAGATGACAACTGCCTTGGTGAGGAAGCTGAAGGTGATGACGTGGCTAAGTATGTCTCCAGATCTGACCCACACACCAGTGGGGCATCCTGAAGTGGAAGATGGAGAAAACATCCATTCTATATGCTCTTTCCTCCAGAGAAATGTAATAATTTCTAATGAAGCTGAAGCTGAAGCTTCATTAGAAGCTAAGAGATTCTGCAATGATTGCTTTATAACCTGATGGGAAATATCTTCCTTAATTTGACCGAATAGGCAGTTGGCTTCTATATATGATCCCAAAACCCGATACGATCAAAACTGGAATTGTTCTGTAACTTTACAAGTAGGCTATCACATTAAGATAAAACATGAATAGATCAGTGAACCTGACATGTCTTCCTTCCTTTACTGCTTATAGGCTAAATCCCTACATCTCTATTCACCAAACAAACAGCAATCTCTAACCTCCATTTGTCTAACATCCATCAGCTCTGTGATGTCATTATGGAGGAGTGGAAGAGGATCCCAGCAACAATCTGTGTAGCTCTAGTGAACTCCATGGAGGATTAAATGCAGTGCTAGATAACAACTGAAAATTAGGTCTATAAATACACAGACTTAGTGAAAGAAGAAAACAAGGAACAGGAGTGGTTAGTAAATTAACAAATGAGTAACCATGGAAACAAAAGGGAACTTACCTAGAAGCCATGACAATTAATGAACAAGGACAAAGGAAACAAGAACTAAACAAGTAAAACAGAAACCTCATGTTGCCGTTTATCAGTTTTAAGCAAGAAGTATGCAGCCAAAATTTGCCAAAAATGTATTTATTTTGAAAATGTTATTCACAAATGTGCAAGCTAATCCATATTCACTACAAAATGTATATATTTGCAAACAGCAATTCAAAAACTCAACCTATTTACAGTTTTTCTCAATTGCTTGTCCACATTTCTTGAAATCATGCCTCCTTTTCTTGAAACTCTAAACACAAATCTATAGCGTCTCCCCTATTTCCCCAAACTTCCTATTTTCAGGTCAAAATAAAGCTCTCCATGCAAAACCATTCAATCTTGACGAGATTTTTACCCAGAACATTTAGACCCTGGTCCCTGCGTTGTAAACACACCGAGTACCATCCCAAAGTCTGTACGACTTGATTGCATTTGCAAATCATCAAAGTTATGTAAAGTTATGCTTCTTAAAAACTCACATCTGCAATCCACACACACACTGATTTGCATAATCAATTTGTGCATGTAGAAATATTCAGAAATGTGCAAAACTGCAAACATATTTGTATATTTATGAACTGAATCGTATTTTTTTAATGTAAATTTGATGTGCATGATCAATTTGTATTTCGTGAATAATAATCAGGTTATAAATTTGTGAATTGCAAATACATCAACTTTTATGTGAATATGAATTAGTTTGTGCATTGGTGAATCAGATTTTGTAAATTATTTAATTTTGAGACTATGGAACACTTGGTGCAGGGAAGGGAAACAAACTAAAAGTCCTCATTATATGGAGTCTAAATATTTTCCTGGTAGCGGAAAGTGTGGACATGATCCATCTTTTTGTGCCAGACTGAAAGAAACTGTTGAGAAAACATGAGCTCATTTGCTGTTAAAGCTGTGAAAATGTGTTTTAGTGTTGCCCAAGGATACACTGAGGCCTTCATGATTTCATACAAAATTTATGTCCACAGAGTTTGAGGTTCAGAATACCTGATATTTACCAAGAAAGGAGACTTGGACTCCTTTTTTTGGACTCTACGAAAATAGTCTCACAGTCATAAGTCCCATGGGTGTGTCATAGGCCACAATCTTCTGGGCATCACAACTCACTTTATTGTACTAACTTTTGGGAATGTATTTAATACTACAACTATAAATCTGAACGCATAGCTCCAAGTAATGCATCGTGTGCTATCAGTCAGAAATGCTTTTTCTTGGCCCGCATGTCTAAACTAAACTGAATGTAGAGTCTCCTAATAAAGCAGCTGTGTGTGTGTGTATGCGTGCGTGCATGTGTGTGCTGTGCCAGCAAAAATCGATTATGCCGTGTCAGACTGTCAGTGAACTGACTAAGACTGTAAGGAGCTTCAAGCCATCTGCTTCATCTGTTTTTCACACAAATGTCTATCACCGTTCATTTATTTTCCACAAATTCAGTGACTTTTGCAGCACTTTTTGCATAACTGATTCCATGAAATGACTGACACCTTCACACAAATTACTGTGCATCAGCGCCTCAAAAGCTGCTTTCTGTACAATCTCGATTCTAATAAGCTAAATGTTGCATAATAATTCTGGATGTAAGCAGGCATTGTCAAATTACAAAAAATGCTTTTCTAAGCCTTTCCGGCACTGACATACACTGGGATTTACCAAGGTTAACCTGTAATTTATTCTGTGGGCAGAGCGATTAACATTTAACTTCATTAGATATACAAATCCAACGTTTCAATGGTCTGTTTGACATGAGCCACTGAATTATACTCTAATAATTAATTTGCATTTGCATGTGCCTTTTCTACTGTAGTCCTGCAGTGTGTGGACAATATGTGTCATTCTGACAAGTGTCCTCTTTAATAAAGAAAACCAAAGCTAACCTCAATTTGATGGCTTGTTGATTATCCAGTGGTTTATATCCAAGTGCATTGGATATGGTAGTACATTATTTGCAAGAGCGGTCTCCCTAGAGCGGGATAAAATACTATAGTCTATTGATTATTTGTGTAAGGGTGTGCTTTCCCAAGCAATATGTTGACATACTGTACATACTGTACTGTATAGGGCAGAAGGGGAACGATTTTTCAGCAGTTCAATCTGTAAACAGGGTCAAAAAATCAGTGACAAAAAGAGAGGTGAGAAGATTAATCTAAGATTTTTTTTCAATGTCCATTGTATAAAGGTGTGAATTATTGAACCTCCATCCCTCTCTTACATGCACCAATGAATGACTAATGATTTAATTGTGTTCTATTCCTCACAGAAAGCAATCGATTCATTGTGGAAGAAAATAAAACAAAAATTGTTTTCTACAAACCCAGAGCAGGAATAACCAACGCAATCTTACGACTAAATCGTACAAATTCGACGAATGATTAAAAAGTGGCTAATTCGTAACAATTCATACGACCTCACTTGTAGGAATTAGTACGATTTTGCTAAATCGTACATATTTTACGAATTGGCTAATTCGTATGAATTACGTACGAATGACCTAGCCCTTACCCCGCCCCTAAACCCAACCATCACGTAGGTTTAGACAAATCGATTACTAATTCCTATGAGTGAGGTCTGTATCGAATTAGTACGAATTAGACACTTTTTAATCATTCGTCGAATTCGTACGAATTGGTTGTGAGATAGCGTAGGAATAACTGTTGCCTCTGAGAAACATGTTTGTGTTTATGTGTTTAGTTCCTGGATAAATCAGTATGTTTGAATAAATCAGAGTGAATAATTTACTGACTCATCAGTGTCAATGAATCGTTCAGGTGCGTTTCCCGTACAACGACGTAGTTCACTGTTTCACTACCATAGTATGATGCATCGTTGGAGGAATCAACTGACTAGTCACGACTGTTTTCCGAAACCCATTGTCGCAAAGTATTGCTCAACCACGTTGGTTTCGCACGTGGCTGGAATAATAACTACTTTTAATGAAACTGTTTGAGATCAATTACCGCTAGATTTTTTTATCTGTAAATCTATGTAATCTGAGGACTATTTCTAATTGTTCTCAGTTGTTTTGCTTTATTACCAGACTCAATATTTGGCTCGTTCTTACATAGTAGAGCACATTTGCACATGTGCACTCTTTAAACACATTATTTTAAATCATTTGACAAACTAAAAGACGTAAATTCCATTTTTATGTATTATAAATAAAAGGCACCGTTTGTACTGAATGTCAGCTTGCTTATTTTGCTCAAGATAAGGAATTATTACCTCCAAATGTCATGAAATATAGAAACGATGTCTCTAATCACAGGTGGAGAGCTGTCCGTTCAAACCGCACAACTTTGCGATGCTGTTCGCAAATGTTCGTTGGAACGATGGTTTTGGGAAACACAGATTCATTGAACTATGCTGATAACGACAGAACTAGCAACCATAGTTGGCTAATGTTGCTTTCGGGAAACGCTGTCTGGGGTGCGTTTCCCTACAATCGAATGTAGTTCGCTGCTTCACTATCATAGTGCGAAGCATCGTTAAAAAAACTAGCTCATCACGATTGTTTCTCAAAACCCATTGTCGCAAAGTATCATTCACCCACGTTGGTTTCGCACATGGTGGAATAATAACTAAAAAAATTCATTTTGAATTAAAAACAATTTTAATATTAAGACGAGTTTCCCAAAGTTCTAAAATGTTCTGTAGGAATAAAATCAATTCATGTTTCTTATGCCAGTGAAACAGACTCCTTTTAAAGCGCCGTTTGATCCATGAGAATATAGAATCAGTTTAATAATGAATAGTAATATCGTATTACTATTCAATATCTTTATATCTAAATCCCAGATGCCTTCTTTTCACACTAATACTTTTTTTTTTTTCAAAATACCATTGAGCAAGAAAAAAGACAGGAGAAAAAAGAAAGTACATGAATTCTTATTAGAGGATGTAGAAACTTTTCTGAAGGTTGAAAATGAAAAAGAGAGAGAGAGAGAGAGAGAAGGAGGGAGTCATAATGACATTTGACTATGTCCTTTGCAGCCATTAACAGCATGCTGGGCAATGGTAAGTAAATCACAGTGCTGGCCTACTCCACAGCACTTCATCAATCTACCACGGCCATTTCCTCATCAAACTCTTCACTGTGAATGTAAGAAAAAAAATCTAATTATCAGCGTGTGCATGTGTGTTTGTGTTCATAAAATATGGCGAGTAACTCTCCAAGGGCAAAGTTAATTATCTTGCATCCTATATAAACATCTATACATTTACTGCATTTCAGTTCATCTGACAGTCTGACTATAATATATCTTTTGCAAAGCTTTCCTCTTGTCCTCTTGTAATAGCTTTGCAGTAGAGCGATGACTGCTCATGAAGTTCAATGATGTGGTGAATCTGAAATTCATCATGGAAACCCGCTTTAACCAGCCTGAATAAATATCTCCCAAAAATTTCATTTAATTACACAACGCTTCATCAAATAGTTTGGAGTGTGAATGCATTAATTATATGGGAAACACTGATGTTTATGCATAAATATTTTCTAAATATTTACAAACAGAACAGGTGCCCCCAATCCCCCCCCACATAAAGATAACTTTCATTCAGCTTCATGGGAATTTGACACAAAATCTTAAAATTTACCAAAACATTGGAAAAAAAAGTGTGTGTAACGCTCAAATTGCATAATATAAACTGTTTCAGAGTCACCTTCAGTCAGCTTTTATATCAGATAGTTAGATAGAAAAAGTCA
This sequence comes from Hybognathus amarus, assembly GCA_030378365.1. Lineage (NCBI taxonomy): Eukaryota > Metazoa > Chordata > Actinopteri > Cypriniformes > Leuciscidae > Hybognathus > Hybognathus amarus. The sequence continues at coordinate 84,785 of JAQIUQ010002514.1, read as the reverse complement.
GACAGATAGAAGGCAGACACATTCTTCATGCTGTGTGCACTCAAAAAAATATCTGATCCGTTTCACTGCAGTACTTCTAGGGGTTTGTGTTCAGAAGAGCAGAGGCGTTCAGCCTCATCATTGTTCTTACTCTGAGAAAGGTCTAAATCCTGTGTGCCTGACAGTTACACACTCCTCTGCAAAGGCTCAGACAGATGGTTTCTCTGTACTGTTGACAAGCTGCAGTTATAGCAGGAAATTTTTACATTTGGGCGATTACAAGAATCATCTGTGTAATATTAGGACATGTATTTGATGTATGCCATTGTTTGCATGATGTGAGCTGTTTAGCTAGAAAGCAGGTGTAAGAGATTGAGTGGTTGAGTGCAGACAGGTGTTTAAATACAAATGTGTGCAACATTAGCACTATTACCAAATGCATGTTTGTTTCAACAACTGCAGGCACATTTATTTGCATGTTTTTTTGTTTTTGTTTTTGTTTTCAGATTTCAACTGTTTCTTTTTGCTATCTGAAAGTCACACTAAAGCTCTTAGACATTCACTTATCTGAAAATATTACAAAAATACTACATAATCAAAATAAAGTGTAAACTAAATAATAACAAAAATTCAAATTTTAAGGGTTATGTGGTGGAAATGATATTTGTGAAAGTTTAGGAAATAATAGATAATGTTCTGTGAAGTGGAAGTGATAGCAGATGTTAATGTTAGTTTTGATGTTAGTTGGTTATTAGTGGACAAATTCATTTAAACTAATGAAAGTGTATTAAATTTGTTTTTAATTTCAAACCCACAGTCCAAAGTTGAAGAAAATCCCTTAATTTTTGCCGCATTTTGCACACCTGGCACCCCTGCATCTGTTTCTTAGTTTCCTCTGAGGGTTTGCGTAATTGGTCTATGAATAAACTTACACCATGTTCTCTAAGACAGAGAGTAAGTGGTCGAATTTTGATGAACGGCAGATTCCTATTTCAATATTAAACCCAGGAGATTGCCCTATCATTCCTTTCCATCTCATTAAACTATGCATGTTTTTCATAGAACTGAAAGGCAGAATTTTGCATTTCAGCAGCATGCAGTGAATTCTGAAGAGAGTATGAGTCGATCCACTTATAATGTCAGCTGGGACATAATTTTATAATCAATTAATTATAGTTGTAGAGATTGATGGAGTTTTTGTCTTCATTCTGATGCTAGAATAAGGTCAAACAGAACCTTTGAACAGTTATGTGTGAAATCAGAATGAAGGTGAGCACTGAAAAAAATTACTTAAAGGAGCTTTTCACCCACTTCAACATTAATCTTTATTGTAAGTGGATCATATATGTAGTTGAAATGTAAACATATTTTGAATTTGGTGCCCTCTTGACCGAGAAAAAACAGCGAGGGGCGCATAGTTGGGTCATCTGATAGCCGTTTCGTGACCGTGGAGAGCGAAGGTTCGCTCTCACTGGATTTGCTCATCTATAAAGGTTAAAGAAAAAAATGAGCCAGGGTGCCCCTCACAAAAATGTGGGGAAATTTTGTGAGAGCCCGATATCCAAAATGGCTGCCGTCGGCCAAGCTGTGAAACAAACATTTTGAATGGTTTTGCCCACAGTGCTGCATAATACATGGTTTCTGAGACTATTTGGGTCAAGAAATTCATAAAATAAGCATTTGTATGTAAGACAACAACTCCCACAATGCACCACATTGCCACATCATGAATGACAGTAGCGTCATTAACCTCTACAAAATGATAGTACTGTGTCATTTTTGTAGAGGTTAACTCATGCTGAAGGTTATAAAGGTTATGAGTTGGATGTAACAGAATTTCATACAGGCATGCTGTGGGAAATTATGAGTTTCTACGGTGCAGCATTGAGAGATGTCTGTCTGTTTGGATTGATGAGAGAAGCAATTTGTCCCTTTTTTATATTGTGATTTCCCTGTTCCAGAGAAAATCACTTTGTTGATGTACTCTTTTATATGCTACGAGAAGATATGCAGGAATTTGAAAAAGCCAGAGGTAATGATGGTATCTTCACTGTAACTGAGCACATTTTATCTTTTGCAAATGGCTCAGAAAAAAAGAGAATTGCTTGTCGAGTGTTGCTTCTTTCAATCGTCCGTTTGTAAATGTAATGTACCTGGCTTTGTAATGCACTTAAGTGTGACTGATAAAGCTCTTTCTTTTTGAATCTGTTAATACTTGAGAACAGGAGTTGCTCAAACTATCACCTTAATGACAAAAGACAGCTATCAAGTCTATGTGCGAGCGAGAGTATCTACCTCTGATAACCTCCACTCTCTCTTTGGCAGGCACATTTCAAAGCATTGAATGCTTTGGTGAGTCTGATCCTTTCTGTATACTGCAGATACTCATTTGCATCCGTCCACCATAGAGCCCAGATGTTGGGAAAGCACCTAAAGAAAACAGCAATTAGTGCTAAGTGGATCATATGCCCACAATCTCAACATAGAATTGCTTTTGCGTTGCAGAACACCATAAATAACAACACAAACTGGAGCTGATAAAGCATATCTATCTGCTAGAAGAACAGACTTGCTTAATATTAAAGTCCAATATTAAGCAGTAAAAATACTGTGATATGATGAATCAGAATCCAAAATTGTGCCTGAATTTGCGTTTTGGCTTTAAGATACGAGCCTCCGGTACCCTTCGGATTCCAGATTAAAATAATACCTTAGGCAACAGACGGATGTATTGTAACTAAACTAAAGTTGTCAATAAAATAAAAAGGTTTTTTGGATTTTTTTGTTGGTATTGTTTTCACTAAAAAATACTTGCTCAGGTTTAGTAAAGTAGTTAAATTCTGCCATACAAAGTGTGCAATTAACTTCTTGATTTAATAAACCATACATAATCAAATAAGATCTGAAAATATCAATTCAGCAAATCTATTAAAAACATCTCATGATCTCATGCATCAGTGCATTAATATTTATGTTTCACAACACACTGTCTGAACTGCTGAAAACTGCTGAACAGCACACTGGTCATTTGGACCAGTTACAAACATTAGTATGGAAAACCTTTAGCACTGGCACTATTTAGTACCAGTATACCATACAACTCCAGCTTATATTGATTTTGCTGAGATAATGTTACAAATATGGAAAGCAATGCCCCTTTAAGGCTGTCTGAATGAAACACAAAAACGGTGGATCTGCCCAAGTTTTTCAGACTTCTAGGAAATTCTTCTCAGCTCTAAATCATTTTCTTTTTAATCTGTGCCTCCTAGCTAAAACAGGCAGACTCAAAGTAAAAGCAGTCGTCTTCTACCCATCTAGATCCCTGCTGTGGCAGAGAGAGGCAGAGAAAATACTGTAGTAGCACATCAGCAGACTCTCTCACAGAATAACATTTCTACCAGAAAGACTCGGGAGAATAAATACTGTAACAATAAATACATTTATTGATAGCCCAGCAAGCAATTAAGTTCTTTGGCGTAGGCCCTGTCCATAGCTCGCAGTCGAGGGTCCGCACTCTGCATTTCCTGCCTCAAGACGAAGGTAGGGCGCAGCTCGAACCCCTGGGAGGTATAGGAAGGGACCATCCTGGTGGTGGTGGTGAGGATGGAAGGGAAGGAACCATCAATGAAATGAAATGAAAGCATCAGCATCTGTGAACTCTAAACATGTGTAAGTACCGCTCTTCAGTACCGCAAGTATTAGATGCGATTGGATAGATGAGAAGGTAATTAGTGACGCAACGATTGAGTCTTCCTGGCAGAACTTAACGCTAAAGCTTCCATTTCATTGTAACATGTAACATTTTTTCGCCGCTAGGGGTTGCTAACCTCTTACAATAACAAAGGCGTAGGTTGATGACGCATAAGCGGAATTACGAAACTAATGAATCTAATAATGTTTACGGAAGAGTGAAAGCATTTCGGTTACTAATGTAACCCTCGTTCCCTGAAGGAGGGAACGGGAGATGCTGACGCCACATGATGACGTAATTGGGATCACTTCAGGGAGCCCTATCAACTTCGAGTGTCTACAGAACTGAGCCAATAAATGCTGGCGTGCGTAGAAGCATCACGTAAAAACAAGAATGTATAAACAGAAAGCGAGCGTATCGCACTCATTGTTGTCTTCGCCGAGATTGTGAGCAGCCGTACAGCGAGAACCAGCACGGCCTATCCTCAGAAACTCAATTGTTCAACCGAGAAGGTTAGGGACGTGGTGGAGGGTTCCACACAGACCCGACCTCTTGTCGGCACCAGAAGCACATAGCCAACGTTCATTGGCTCGTTCTGTAGATATTCGAGTTGATAGGGCGCCCCAACGTGATCCTGATTACATCGATCACGTCATGTCGAATGTGAGCAACTGATGTCTCTTTTTTAACATGACTGTGGTATGAAGCAGGGCACGAATTGCTGAATAGTGACCGATATCAGTGCCACACGTGAAGTTCCCGCGGATATAAAGGAATAAGGACATTTACCGACGCAAGTGCTGTATTAATACTCACACAGGACAGTTTATTTGACAAATTAAACTTGTGAGGTAATGCAGCACTGTATCACTTGGTCTAATGTTATACTATCACACTAAACTGCATTTGAGTATGAAAGTTTAAATGTTATTCTATGTGTTAGTTTGATGGCTGTATGAGACTAGCAGTAAGCTAGATCAACATTAGAATCATACTGATCATATTTAACATGTCATCATGTTGTTGAGCTATATAACATTGATTTGTTTTGTGTACATTTGCTCACCTGTCTAATAAAGCACATGCAAGAGCGGTGTGAGCTCTTGAGCTCTCATATTTCGAAAACACTACGCTGATATTGATCCTCGTTTTAGTTTTCCTTTTTCCTAAAGTCTGCTTGCCATGGTCCATAAGGTTTGAACAAAACAACAACAGTGTGAGTGTGCCGAGACGTAACGCATCTGTCCACATCTTTTGCCACGATTACTATGGCAGTAAAAGAAGAAACCAGGGATATTACATCATTGACAAGCAACAAGGACCAGGAAGAAGCCATTATTAAAATAGGAATTTCTCTGAAATTTAAAATCTTTGGGAACTTTGGGGATATTGGAAGTCCACAACTGCAGGAAATATATCTGTGCAAGTGATTTTTGGATATTCCGTTATAAAAATATTACATATTGTACTTTTAGGTTGTCTCCTCTGATTTTACTGTCCATTTCTCTGAAAAATTAAAAGGGTTCTTGGCCCCATCTCTACTCTGTTGTTACTCCAGAAGTAGTGTATTTAAAATAATGGGAAGGACTTATCACTATAATATGTAGGTGCTCTGCAGTTATCTGCAGAGTTAGAAGGATTTCTGTGGATGGCAAACATTATGTCACATACTTCTGTAGGTTCTCTTGTCACACGGGTGCACACATTCAGACAAAGAATCAGCCTGCCACAAGTGACCCTCCATTTGTCTGCTGTGACAAGACTGAACAAGGGACCGTCCCTGTTCTCACTGCACAGGTCAATCCCCACAAAACCATCAAAATGTCTTACAGAAATATGAAAGAATACATGGGGAAAGCTCCACAAAGTATGAAATAATGACCACAGTGACCCAAATCATGACCTTCTGCTTACACTGAAAATTTAAGTGAGAGAGAATATTTTATTATAGTCAGCAGTATAAAGTATTTGAGTAAATGTAATTAGTTAGTGTACTTAAAGCTGCTGTAGGGAGTTTTGAGAAAACATTGTCTTAACCTGAAAATGTGAACATTCACAACTTACAGATCCCACCCCTGAGCTCTCTGCTGTGCTACAGCCTTCCCTCCACAGCTCCTCCCACAGCGGAGCCTGCCGGGAACCGCGCAGGCTAGTAAGCAGAGCCACCGATGACGCAAATAAACAGTTATGGTACATTCACTAGTAAGGATGAAACATCAGCAATATGCTTTACATGGCCTGCCCAGACTTTGACTACAAACTTGGTCCTCAAATCATTACGTATTTTGCAAAACATGTAATGTAACTTCAATTAATGTTGCACCCTTTCTATAAAGTTATAAATAGCTTAGAAGATAATACAGTATAACAGGGTGAACTAACATAACAGTATGCCAAGTAATTATTCGTAGCGATATGTAGGCCTAAATGCTGAGATAAGAGTATTTGCTGAGCACATTTGTAATGGGGTTCAACCCTGTAATGGGAAGAAGGTAGGCGGAACCGCAAACGTTCAACAAGTTTAATAATAAATAAACAAATACAAAATTAAAGCAAAAGCCGATCAGCCCTCATCGGACGAAACTGCTGACAGTCGTCTGTTTTAGAGATGCTGTTAAAATCGTACTTTAAAGTTGGCATGAAATCCCAAATTTTTTAACAAATCTTCTTTTTATATGTAATATTGTAGTGTTTGATTATAAATGCATTTATCCGTGCACTTCAATATCTTTAAAAATTAATGTACCCCTCGAAATCTTTACTCAAAACATTACCCTTCCCTCCCCCCATCCAAACTGACCTCTCTCTCTTTTGGTCATGTGGAATGGGCAAAAGGGGTGCGGCCAGATTCCTCGATGAGGTGCGGCTGTCGGTGCACCGACCTCTCTAGAGAATCGTATTCAAATTGTTTGCGAATGCCTGAACCTCCAACGACTCCAATCAATTACCGAAGGATGAAATCAAGTCCTGCCCTACATTTCTAATTTCAGAAGCCGTTTCACTTGGCAATACGTCACGACAAGGAAGCAAATGACAGTCTCAACTTCCGTTTCACGTCGACTTTAAGTACTTTTAATACAGATACCAATACTTTTACTCAAGTAGTATTGGAATTGGAAGAGAACCTTGTCCTTAGCACAATAATATGACACAGTTGTATGGACACTTTCTGTGATTTGTTGCACACACTTGTAACGAGTCATCAAAACTTAATGTTGGTCTTATTTCTCACCACCTCCGTTATGCCACCAATCTTTCTGTCGGTGTGATGAAAAATTGTCTCGGTGCAGAGGTGGATCATGTCTCCAGGTTGCAGTAGGAGTGAGTTATTTATGATTGACAAACAAGCAGTCTGACTGCCATGACTCAAGCTCTCTGAGAATCTTAAGACTCACAGAGCACCAAGACATTTGTACAATTACACAGACTTGAGGCTGGGTAAAGAGCATTCACAATGGTGCAATGATAGTCTCAGCCTTCAAACAGCATCCCCAAACCCACCCACAACATGTTCACTGACCATCTGATGCATAAGGCACATAGAAATGGCAATGTTCTGTTCCCGTCTGGTTTTCATTGTTTCTAGAAGTCATACCAAAACAGTTTAATTGGTAACACTTTACAAAAAGGCTAATTTATTAAACATTAATGTATTAACTAACATGAACTAACCATTTGTTTGACCATCATCTCCTGAACTCCAACTGAATATCAGAATGGGAAGAAAGTGATTTGAGAAATGTTTGAGCGTGGCATGTGGTTGTTGGTGCCAGACGGGCCGGTCTCAGTATTTCACAATCTGCTCAGTTAGTGGGATTTTCACGCACAACCATTTGTACTAGGGTTTACAAAGAATGGTGTGAAGAAGGGAAAACATCCAGTATGCGGCAGTCCTGTGGGCGAAAATGCCTTGTTGATGCTTGAGGTCAGGAGGAGAATGGGCCGACTGATTCAAGCTGATAGAAGAGCAATTTTGAGTTAAATAACCACTCGTTACAACCGAGGTATGCAGCAAAACATTTGTAAAGCCACAACACGCACAACCTTGAGGCGGATGGGCTACAACAGCAGAAGACCCCGACCGGGTACCATTCATTTCATCTACAAATAGGAAAAAGAGGCTACAATTTGCAAGAGCTCCAAAATTGGACAATTGAAGACTGGAAAAAGTCTGGTTGTCTCGATTTCTGTTTGAGAAATTCAGATGGTTGAGTCAGAATTTGGCGTAAACAGAATGACAACATGGATCCATCATGCCTTGTTACTGTGCAGGCTGGTGGTGGTGTAATGGTTTGGGGGATGTTTTCTTGGGAAACCTTAGGCCCCTTAGTGCCAATTGGGCATTGTTTTAATGCCACAGCCTGACCTGAGCATTGTTTTTGACTATGTCCATCCCTTTATGGCCACTAGGGGATGGGACAATTACCGGTTTCACGATAAAACCCCAATAAAATATACCGACGTTGTTGAAAATATACGGACGTCGCTCTAAAGTTTAATTATCATTAAAACCATGTTTGATTATCGCGATTTTAATAATTCACTGTAAATCCTGCCCAACCAGCAACAGTCTGACGCAGGCGCAGCTCGTAGAAGGAATGACGGAAGTCAGTGACCCTGTGTGACATTCCAGGGGCCCAGATCTTGAATATGAATCAGTTTCACAGATAATAATATCGTCTGTGTCTCTCCTAGATAACTGTGCATTACTTTTCACATGGAACCTTACAGGGTTTCCTCAATATGCATGTCTGAATTGAACCTAGCATATCTAATATCTCTCATGTTGATGGACTATCTGAATTCCAGAGGATGGAGAATATGGAGATCAAACAGGCTTCTTCTCTGCATGGTATGGACATTTTCTCCACCTCATGCCGAGTCCTGGATGCTTTGAATCAGTTGAGATATTAGCTTCACAGCGGGGTAACAGAAATATGTTTAGATCTACAGGATACACACAAATAAACATACACACTGCCAGACTTGTTTTAGCATAGCCTGGCAGGGTGTGAAGAGCCAGCATGGTGAAGAGCCAGCATGGCACTAAAGTGTAACAATGGCAAGAGGGTCAATGAAAATTTTGAATGTCTGGAATGTTACAAAGGAGAGGTTGTTTAATACATGTTTAAAACACACTTCTCAAAAATGTACTCTTCATATCATGTTGGTTTTATTCATTTTTTGGGGGAAAAATATTTATACCCTTTTCAACAACAACAACAAGGGTTAGTTCACCCAAAAATGAAAATTCAGTCATTTACTTACAGTGGATGGGCACCATTGAATTCCTTCTTTTTTTCTCTATACTATGGAAGTCAATGGGGCCCATCTACTGTTTGGTTCATATCATTAAAAACCTTCTATGGATGAACATGCATATCTCCAGGACAATGTGCAAATGAGTATTACTGTCTTGTATAGTGTATTTTGCATTGTGTACCATTTTATGGGTGCTTTATGATAGAACCCACCAGTTAATGTAACCTCACCTGTCCCATTTTTTGGTATCTACGAATCTGTATTTTGATGATCGTTGATACCTCTGCAACATATGAGAATTATTAGAAGACCTGCCAAATATTTATCCTTGGGTCCTGCGCACATCAGAGAAGGGTTACAGGCTTCGATTCCACCTACCGAAGTTCATGGGTGGCTGTAGACAGTCTACCCATTGTAGGGTCGGTATTGGAACAAGAAGTAAGCTCCCTGCTGGTAAAGGAGGCCTTGAAAGGGAACGTCTGGGTTACGACTGTAAAGGCCTGTTCACACCGGGACGATTTTTGCGCACACTATTTGCCAACGTTTAATGCTTCTTGACTAAACAAAGGGTTCCAGTGTGAGTGTTCACATCGCAACGTGTAAAACGCCTCGATTTTTTTTTTTTTTTTTTTGACGCGCCGCGTCAAAAACTATCCGAACCAATAATATTGGTGCTTTTGCTCAAGTGTTTGTAGCTTCTGAAGTTACAGGAAAACACAACTTGGGGGCACTTAACACAAAACGGTCTTGCCGAGCACACATATGCAACGGCGAAGAAGATATATGCGCCGCCGTCTACACTACACAGCCAGGAAGAAATAAGAAGAGGAAGATGCAAGGCAAGATGGAATGTAGACCTGCTGGTCTTGTTGGTGCTAGAACATAAAGAACTGTATAACAAACGTGACAGGAGACTACAAACATCTTGAGAAAAGAGAATGTTATGTAAGTGGATTGCAGAGCAAATTGGCACAATCTAATGTCAGGGAACGAATTGCATGTTCACTCGGCTCATCGTCAGAGGAAATCGCTTGGGTGTGAAAACAAAAATGCACGCTGATATCGTCCCGTGTGTACGGGCCTTAACCCCTGCGTACCTTCTACCTGCCTTCCCTTCCTGGGAGCGACTTGCTTCATCGCAGAAGCTATCTCTGTGATTAGCCAGCATCCCTTTGCAGCTTGCGTGTATGCCGTCATATGTTACATCATGACGCAGCACCAATCAGGATTTGATTAGTTTCATTCATACTTCAAATGCGATATGCTAAGGCGTTCCTCAAAGGTCGTCATTCATGCAGTGTCACATTTCCTTCCCTTCTCTAAATGTAAATATAAAAAAGTAGTTTTCATCCTCATAGTAAATGCTAGGAATGACCATTTTAACAGTTAAAATATAAAAGGGCCTATGCAATGTAAGAACAAAACTGAAATGCATTAAACACATTTGCTTGGGTAGTACATATAAGGATAAAGATTTTAGGGGGGTTTTATGTCTTGACAAGATATCATAGAGCCAAATGTAGCAACACACTGTCCATTTTCAGACAGGCCACATAGTAAATGTTTCAGTATAAATAACCAGGGAGAAAGAAGAAAGATCATTATATTCTGTTCCACCCTTTTGCCTGCCCTGACAGGATGACTGACAAGTTCTTCTGACGACGCTGAGAGACTAACATTCAACTCACATCATGTGCCTGAAAACGGCATCTGTTCTTCTCTGCCACTGGCACTGGTGCATATTCTGAAAATTCCTTAAATGTAATTGGAGGTACTTTTAGGAAGAAAAAAAAAAGATTCTGAGAAACATATTATTAATGTTGAAAACAGTTGTGCTGCTTAGGATTTCTGGTGGCAACACATTTGCAACATTTAAGTTTCAGTGCCAGACTATCCAGGCCCCAGCCAAGTCTCAGATGATTCCTCACTGGATTTCTCTCTTCTCTCTCCTCTCGATCAATTGCCATATTGCACTAAAACTCTTATCCTCTCTTGTCTTTTAACTTCCAGCTTCGGAGCTTCGGAATTTGGAAGGCAGCCGAGTCGTTCAGCGCTTTTCCCTGTAATGCTGACGCCAGCATCTGCCCAGCACGGCTGTGGGTCCCGGTCTCACATGCCGATGGTACATCATGACATAGCCAGCATGGAGGCTTCTCCAACTCATGCATATGGAAACAAGTAGGGACAGTTCTGATAAGTGTTAGCAATCGACTCATCTAAAAAGCAAAAAACAAACAAAACAAAACAACACATCTTCGGTTGAACACAAAAGACGCACACTTTGAAAGAATGTTGGTTATGACAGTTGATGGTAGCCATTCACTTCCATAGTATTTTTTTCTGCTATGGAAGTCAACTGTACATCATAGCACTTCCTGACTCATGGCACTCTCAATTGTAAAGAACAAGAGAAAGTTTGTACAATTTTAAACTAGTCGTGAAGGGTTTGATGGCAAAATTCAAAATTTGTATAGGTGTTTGCAGAAGGTGTGACTTGATTTATCTGAATAATTTTAGATGTGAATGTGTGTTTTCCTGCAAAATCATTTGCTACCACAACATTTATTGTATTTTTTATCATTATATTTTCTTCTTCTTTAGTGAAGTTCTTGTAGATGTAATTTCAGGTAGAAGTAACCTATGAATCTTTCATTATATTACCGAACATATCTGACCTCCTGGAACTCTAGCTATTCACTTCAGATGATGAACTCTCCAGCGTCCCACAGACGCCTGCTTTCCTCCTTCGACTAAGTACCAGGTCGTTCCACAATGGATTGTGATCGCACCGCCCGAGCACTGGAAACGTCAGCTCCAAGTGCTCCGTACAAGCTGCATTCAAGCCTCCATTAAACTGACAGCTTCCTCCTATTCTGACAGCTTCCTCCGTCTCTCTTTGCCTCCTCCTACTCAAACTTCACCCCCGTTCACACTACACGCGACTTCTGTCGCTGCAGGTCGCCAGTGGCTGTGCTGGAGGGCGTTCCTAGCTACTGGTTGCCTAGTAATGTTTGTGAGTGACATTCACGGATGTTACTCTGATGTTAGACAACAAATGCGTTTTATTGCCGCTAGAAACTGATATTTTTTGGTAGGAAAGTCTAAATATAAAATGGAATCAGTGCATAAAATGCATATAATATTAAAGATGAACAAGAAACAGTGAGTGCTCTTTGCTATCGCGGCTATTTAACTGCAGCAAACGGACAAATACTGGTCTATCTGCATTCCCAAAACCATTCAGTCACGAAAATCGCCCTTCATTTGCATAAGGTTAAAACTTTTCTCAACGTTGTCGCATCACTGGACACGCCTCACTGGTCCGCTGTCGCCGAAGTCGCCCACTCACCATTGATAATGAATGAGTATCACGTTCATATAGTGTGAACGGGGCTTTAAATCTCCTTGCTTCGTCAATCCCGCTTATGTCAAAATGGACTGTAAACAGCCTTCCTTAACCACTCGTGTAATTCTGGTATCAATTTTTATCCAGTACTAAAACACTCCCAGGCCTTCTGAAACTCCCACCAAAAAACCCTAAGACCAAAATTATATGCACCTCAGCCCATTGTTACTCCTGCTGCAGCTGAATAGTTGCTACCGCTCTAAGCGCACTGAATCTCAAAGCAACCGGTCCAGTATATTGTCAGCAGCAGATCCCGCTTCCAAATATTTATCATGCTCCCTTTCCAGGCTCTAGATCCTCCAGGCATTAGACAGAAATCCTTTCTCACTCAATTTCTTTTCCTTCTGGTTCTACTTTTCATCTTAATTCCCAAAAAGGGGCAGAATCCAGCGTGAGGCTGCGTCCAGTGAATGTAAGCAGCAGGGAGCCATGGGGTTGTAGACTGGAGCGAGCATGGGACTGAGCTCTGGGACTTTTTTTTTTGTCTCAAACAATGTCTATGATGAATGAGACCAGGCTCTGAACTGGTGGGAGGTGTGTGCTTGAAGTAGCTGAAATGTAGATGAGAGAGATGCAGTGCAGGTGAGTTACAGGCTAGGCAGTGCTGCATACCATGAACCAAATTTTCCCCTGAAACAGGGAACCAATCATAGAACGGGAGGGAGCACAGGCGCATTTGTATAAACGTACAGATGCATTTGATAGACATTCGCAGCACACTAATAGACACGGCTCTGGGCATTCGTAAACCACACCTCAAATACGAGAAAATTTACATGTGGTTTCCAGACCACGTTTCATTCACAATGATACGTGGTCTAGCGCTAGCCAGGCTACTGTTTTACTGTTTTGTTTTATTAAATAAATGCAGCCTTGGTGAACATTACAAACATAACAATATCCTACCCACTAAAACCCATTTTAATGGTATAAAGCATTCCAAACCAAAAAATAATTGGAAAAATTCCATACAAACATTTTCTATCAACTTATAGGAAAGTTTATATTGCTTAAGTAAACCTAAGCATGCATGTTGTACTTCAAGCACAAACACTAAACTGAAAGTGATAATAAGAAAGTTAATATGCACACAAACATCAAAACTGTTGCAACAATTCTAGTCATTGTGAAAATACTAAAAATACTAACTTGATGTATTTGTTCTTAAAATAAGTCAGATTGTATATGCCACCAGCTTGCTTTAACATTCATCACTTCTGACACAGCAGTAGAGAAAACCAGCATCAGGAGGTCTATGAGCCGTAGGACCCCAAGGGTCTACTCGTGTGTGTGTGTGTGTGTGTGTGTGCACACTCTTTCCCCCTCCTTTTCTATATCAATTTTCCACCATTATCCCTTTTCTTTATATAAACTCTCCCCAAAGGAAGTAGAAGAGAATCTTTCTCTGGAGACTTCTAAAGTTATGCTTGATTGAAGACATATAAATGTGAAAAGTTGCCAACACACACACACACTACACCAAAGGCAATTCCAGATCTCAGCAAGCCCATGAATAAGAAAGGAACTCAACTCTGCCGTGTACTGTATGAGGGGATAAGGTGTCAGTCTGAGAACTCAGTTAATGTGGAGAAGAGGGAAATTAGAGGTGCTGATGCGAGCGAGAATCGTCTCTGCTCTCCAGGGTCTCCTGCCTGCAGACCAGCAGTCGATTCTGAGCAGCATTTGAAATGCTCTTTTCCAGCCTTTCTTCTGAAACACTTCCAAAGTCAAGGTTCATAAAAGCAACACATTTAATTTCAATCGAGCTCATCCATACAAGAGACAATAGACACACAGCACCATTGTGGTTTTTACGCACAATTAAATTTCAATAAGAGATGATTACGCTCTTCTGTAAACAAAAAGGAATGGCACAGTACAACTGCCGTTCTTCACAGAGACACTATGCAGTCCCTTGTTTACAATGGGACAAATGAGCAGATTACACAAAAAAATGAGTAGTTTTATTCACATTTACAAAAGGGGCATTCACTAGCATTTTTTAGTGACAAAGCAACCGAATGTTGGTAATTTTCAATGAGAGCTGATATGTAAGCAATAAGGTACGAGAGGCTGTGCTGTATCGTGCAATAAGTAACAGCTGAAGGGCGTTGTTAGGCACGACGTAAGCGGAGTGCCTGCAACCCCTTCAGCTGTTACTTATTGCACGATACAGCACTTGCCTCGAATATCTTATTGCTTTTATAAAACGGTTGCCACACAATATTAAAGTAAAAAACAATATACGTGCAACTTTCTTGAAGTAAAATCACTAAAAGCTTACCTTCCGCTGGAAAAAATAGTCCCCGAGTGTGAACAGCAACAACGTTCCAGTGTGTAAAATGCATGAAACCTCAAATAAAAACAACATAGAACCGCAGTGTTGCGCAGCGATCAATAGAACCGTTGGGTGAAAGCGGTCGTAGCCGTGTTTTATCATGAATAAAGCACAGCTCTTGACCAATCAGAATCAAGGATTCGAACTAACCGTTTTATAAATTTATATACAGGCCAATATTTTGCTTCTTTAAAGGGGTGATGAACTGAGAAATCAAATTTTCCTTGAGCTTTTGACATCTAAGAGGTCATCATATTATAAGAATATCCTGTAAGTTTCAGAACTGAAAACTACCTTGTTAGTCCAATAAAAGCTTTTATTGACACCAGCCTCAACAAACGTCTCGTTTTTGAAAGTGTGGAAGTATGATGTCAATGACGCTAAAACCCCACCCGCTCATCAACGCCTACTTCAACACGGCCGGTTTAGCCCCGCCCACCGATTCGCGCATTCACGCATAGGTAAACAAAAGCATACCTTTTGATGAGGCACCGGAGCGAGCTACCAGCAATAGATCTGACAGGAATTGTGCACTCTGGGACTCTGGGTCGAACATGATGGGCGAATCCGGTTGCCATTTGACAACATTGGACTTTTCCCCCATGTGCACCGACGGGTGAGTTAAACTCATTATAATAGGGAGAAATGAAGACGACACGGATATGCATTTTGTGTATGACCTAGAAGTATTTATTCAGCGATCGGTGGTTAAAGTTAATCTGTACGGAACATGATTAGTCTACGTTACCTTCTATATTGGATCCAACATGAGCGGTGCAACACACTTATGTGAGTAATATTTTTATTTTAGAAATAATAATCTACTCGGCTAGCATTGCTTTGTTACAGATCGTTTGATATCTAATAATTATGTGTATGTGTCTACAAGTATCCGTTGTATTCGAGGTGCTGTTGGTTCATTGTCCGATTCGGGATCGGACTCTGGGTCAAGCATGTATGGGCGAATCATTCCGGTTGCCATTTACAACAGTGGTTTTCAAAACAAATTCCCCCACGTGCACCGACCGAAACCAACGACAGAGTTGAAGCTCATTATAATATGCAAAACTGTTATCCACTCACAGCAGTGGGTGTTTACTTCCTAGTCTTCAATGCGATACGCCCATAAAATCCGAGCATTTTTCAAGTACGCTGAAAACTAGGGGAAGAAAATAGCCCATAACTTGTTCATTTTTATGTTTTTGAATGTAAAAACCAAGCGAACGTCATAAGTTGACCTCAGACAACAAAACAAAAACATTTAAAAAGCCAGTTCATGACCCCTTTAATATACTGCAGTGTTCATTTTATGTTTAGAATTATAAAGCTGCAATGCATATTGTTGCTTTGAACTTCTCAACAATTACTTTTTACTGTGGCATTAAGAACTAAATCATCAAACAGCATTTTTATTAGCTTACACTCTTTGTAAATAATACATGACAGCACAAAACAAATCATTGCATCAGAGGAACACTATAACAAAGGCAATGGGCAGGTGGTTGAGAGGTGGAAGTTATACAGTATGCAAACTGCATGAGTAATTAATGTGTTCACATTTAAAATTACACATTGTTACTATAAGGCTATTTGAGTTCATGTAAGATTGGAACAGATAGTGTAAAAAGAGGAGTCTTTTTGAGTAGGTGCTGAAGTATGGATTGTTTTGTATGTAAGTCACAAAGGATTTTTGATGCTAAATCATTTTTTAGAAAAATAAAATAGATCAGGACTAGAAATCCAGGCCTGAAGGGCAACTGTCTTGCAGAGTTTAACTCTCTTGTCAAACACACAAGCTAAACTAGCTATACAATCAGATGCAAAAACGATCACATCAAGTAAATCCAGAAAAGGTGGAGCAAATTATATTTGACCACAGAATGTCATGATTGATCAATCAGAATAAAAAAGTAATAATGAATATGAAGACTATTTGGCAATGCTCCTCAATCTACAGACTAGAAGAGGCTGCTGGAATTAGGTGAAATTAAGTCTAAAAAGTCCGTTCATATTGGGGAAATATACACTTCAAGATACCAGACTGATCTAGGTATTTTACTAAATTATAGTTTTCTCATCTGAGGTTCCCAGGTGTGTTAATAGGATGTATAACAATAAATAAAATTGGAAAAGGTTGAATAATTGGAAAGATTTAGATGTAGGTTTCTTATTTAAAATATCAACACTTTAACTTAAAGGTGTCATTTCTGTACCACATGTATTGCAAAAATACTGTTTTTATTTTTAACTGTTCATTAAGAAATGTCCTTTAAAATAAGGATCAATATGCTGAGTTAAATGAATCAATATTAAGGTAATCAATCAATATCAATTATAAAGACATTTTTCGTATTGATTTTTCACAGGTGTTTTACATATTTTGAATTACACATTGCATTGTATTGTGTTTTAGGGTAAAGGGAAATACATCTGTAAACTTAACGGACAATGTTCTGACTGAAAATTACCTGTCAGTTTTTCTGCAAACTTTCTTTCTTATGGTATAAAAACTGTATTTATTTTGTTGTTTAATGATGCTAAGAATTCTACAAAGCTCTCATTATAGCTATTTTATGAATATGAATATCATAATTTTCACTCTGTAAATCCCTAGACATATGAATTAGCATTTTAAACATTGGTTCATTACAACTAATAGTGAATTATGTAATCAGGGACATCTAAGATCTGATCCCATTAGATTGCATTAATCTAATGCGCATCTCACCATGACTGGATGAGCGGTAGGGGATGTCACACCTATAGCGATTGTTGTTTTGTCTGTTACATTAACAGATTAAAAATGGAAGTGGGGTAACAGATTGAACAAATGCCTCTCAAAATTTCTGATTTCCCATTTTGGTAGCAAATCAACGTGAAAGCCAAAATAATAAACCTGTAAAAATGTGAAAGTAAACTTTCATGTGTAGTTTCAAATTTCCACATTTCCCATTAAGTTATGAAAAAGTAATAATGAAAAACAAAAAAAAAAAAAACTTTATTACGGGTAAGTTTAAATGACCTTTCTATTTCTGTTACCGGAAAAATGTTGTTCATAACTTCGAGAGAACCTTGCCAGAACATCAGCTAAAATTCTGAGAAGGTTTTATGTTAGCCTGGTTGTCAATGAAAGGTGAGAAAAGCCCACAGAATCACGTTTTAATAGCATTCATGCTTCCCTGTGAGAGCTGATGTTGGCAAATTTGTGGTGGCCTCGGGTCAATAGATAAAGATTAGACTGCCTTCATGCAGCACCAAGAGTTGTTCATTTAATTCCACATGAGCTGTGTGTTTACACTAATTATCTTCCTTATTGCTCACTGTGCGAATCAATTGGTGATTTTTTTAGATGTCTTAGGGGAGTGCTGCAAGTCATGCCACTTTTACTGAAGTTGTCTGCTATTAAGCGTTAAAACTAATATTCAGGTTTTTTTCTGGTTCTTGACTCTGATATACGATCTCATATAATAATTTAACAGGGATCTTTCACTCAGAGAGACTTTCAGTCTGTGTATTAGTGGTTAGGATTTTTCAGTGTCAGTAGATTACATCATTACACCAGTATAGGGTGATTAGTGACTGCATAAGTGAGTTAGCAAATCACTCATTAAACCAATTTATTTAAAACACTGAATCATTCAGGAATGCATCAAGTGAATTACTGGATCTGAATATGCCTACTTCAAGGAAGCGAAAAAAGTACACCGAAAGACTATAAAGTTCGAATTTATAGTATTCCAAGAACAGTATAGGTGAAAAGCACCGGATGACCTCAAGATTCTGAGAGTGTGAAGCCACAGGAGAGCTGTTTTGAATGGCAACAAAGTGACACAAATGACACTTGTTTGTCACATGACCAAATGTAGTATGTCCGAATTTCATTCATGCTACCTATATTCTCACTATATAGAACTCACTAAAACAATTCAATCAACAAGGGAGATTCAGTCATTGTGTGTTGCTTAACATTTGCACAATGGTTCTTCCATGGCTTTGTTTGGAACTACACTGGTATGTCTAAAATCTAAGTTACTCAATATTTTCATCTTGTTTGTTGTGAACTGTTGTATAAAAGCATGAAAATCACAGTTTACATATGAAAAACTGTGCCAATGGTAAAGTTAATTATTAGAGAATATGAGAATTTTACAATTTTACAAGGTGGCTAATTCGTATCAAGTCATAAGAGCTAACTCGATACGAATTCGTAAGATTTTTGCTACATCGTACATATTTTACAAGTTGCCAAATTGGTACGAATGTCCTACCCCTGACCCCGGCCCTAAACCTACTCATCATGTGGGTTTAGACGAATTTTGTATGAGCGAGGTTGTACGAATTAGCGACCTTTTAATCAATACGAATTTGTTGTGAGACAGCGTTAAATATTTGCTTTTGAAAGGCTTGTTTGTCTGTGCCAGTTCTCCCTCAATTTCATAAAACAAATTGTCACTTGTTTGCCCGTAAGTTTCTCAAAGAGCATTTGAATGCAAAACTCACTATTGCTGGCACACTTTCCACCTCAGCTACCATTTTTGGGAAAAATGACACGTTTAATAATTCATGGCCAATTTTTGGTAAATAATTTACATGCTTTTGAACTTTTTTGCTAGACTTTAAACTGTTGATGCCTCTGAAGGTCATTGAATAATTCGGGGGAAGGAGATTGTGCCATAAAGACCTGCGATTTCCTCATTTTAATGTACAGAAGTTCAAAACCCAACAGATTCACATGCTTCTTAAATCTCTCCCATTTCCTTCTGCCAAAGATCAAACAGAAAAACCCACACTCATTTTTACCCTTGGATGTGACCCTTTACACTTTTGCAATTCCTAAGCTCCATTAGTCCACACGACACTTAACCCCCTGACATGAATGAGATACGCCGTATCCCACTCCGCATGTCTGTTTAGGAACATTTCTCACCCAGAGACTTGAAGCCTCTCATTCAGGTCTTAGCAACTTGGTCTGGCTTTTTTCATTTGGAAGCCTGACTAGAATAATAACGTTTTTAAAACACTCTGCATGTGCTCTGCAAGTTAACAAGCTGATGAATTTTCATGAGCTCATCCTGCTGTCTGTTTGTGGAGCTCACGGTGAATAAAACAACACCTCTGTAATGAAAAGATAATTATAGCCCACAAAGCTATTGAGTTTTTCAATAATCAGTTTATGCTGGGCTGCGTGTGAGGTGAAACGGGAAAGAGGAACAGGGAAGTCAAGGAGAGGAGCTTGCCATTTCAAGATTTTAATTTCACACCTAATTCAGACTAAAACAGTCCCCAATGATACTGGTGACCTGAGGCATCTGATACAAGCATCATAGTGTTAATTACTCTATACAACATGTGCAAAGTGCATATGTATTCATCTTTGTGAACATGTTTTCTTTTTGTGAAGAAATTTGTCATCACTCTTTGAATGGTGCACTTTAGTAACATAATTAGTTGACTAAAAGTTCTTTATTCTTAAAAAAGATTTTTACCCTATAGTTTCTGGCTTACCCCCCTGCAGTGCTTTGAAAGAGTCACGATCAATGAAACCTTCAATGAAACATGCCTTTCACGTAGACTTAGACTTTTGAGTTTGGCTGCTACATCGATAAAGTAAATAATAGTGGAGTTCAATTTGTGAAAAACACTAAAAGACCATTTCAATGAAAAAGTGTGACCTTTGCAATGAATTTACTCAAAACATTTGCACCTGCTGTGCAAAACATCTTTATGCAATACATCTTTGTGCAAAACAATCACTGGATTTATACAAAAAATAATAATAAAAAGCAATACTGCACACCATTGTTGACATCTTATACTGTATGAATGGTGACTGGCAAGAGCTGACAATTTGCTTGTGATAAATGAAACATATTAACACTGATGTTTCTTAAATAAATGTTGAATAATGCATTCCTGAAAATGAGTCAATAACAGTATAGCTACTTAGTTAAATGACTTATTGTATGCAAATTATATGCAAACTACAGCCAGGAGCTAAACATTTTTTTTGTATTATTGTTGAGCTATGTTTGAAGCAATGTGAAAAAAAAGGTTTTAAATAGTTTTATGTAGCTTAAAGTACTGTTTAATAATATCCTTAGTAAACAAGAAATAACATATTAAAATGTTACATTCTAAAATAAATACTAATAATAGTTTATAGGTAAATGTCATGCGCCTTTGACTCTGGTAAAAGCGTAAAAGATCAAATTGAACTTAATTTAAATTTTAAAAAATGACTAAACAAAAAAAAACACAAAATAAAAATGAATGAAAACATTCATTAATAAATAAATGAATCCATTTATTAATAAACTAAATGAACTGAAGTTATATTAGAATAAAATATTTGAATGAATGAACGAGCACTAGTTATTTCACAAGTTCTCCACATGCCACTGTGCTCTTTCTATTCAATCTTGCACTGATAAGGTTTCAAGAGGTAAGTGACTGTTACTCATTCACGTCTTGCTCTACTCTGACCGCTGATAAGAGTTGATGGCTGAAGAAAAACAGATGCATCTTTTGCATGCAGCGGCCTATGATTTGTAAGAAAATCAGCAACTGAAGATACTTTCAGCGTTGCGTTCAGTGTGAGAGCTGCTCATGAGGAACACCACTTTTTCCCTCATTTTCTCCCTTTCCATTATAAAAAATCTCTGAAAAAGAGAGATAGAAAGAGAGAGAAGAGATACATAGCAAAAAAAAAAAAAAATGCTTGGAGACATGAAGAATGAGAGAATCAAATTTTCATCATCTTATTTAGTTAGTTCTCTCTCTCTTGTTCCTGTGTTGACTAATTCTCAGGCCAAGCAGAACAGGAGGGAGTTTTGATCAATGAGCACGCTGGCCTTCCGCCATCAATCAAAGGAGGATTATGCTGTGTGTGAGAGCCTCCTAAAGACATTATTATCGAAGTCCCAGCTCCTATTATGAGGGTGTCAGCTCTCTTCATACCAGTGACATCACATCCTCTCAGCTCTTCTTCATATGAACATTCTGGTATTGTTTCAAATATCTTTAATCCTGCTGCCATTTAAACTCCCATCATGATGCAGCGTAAGTCGATATGAATTAGGAGCAGACAAAAGGTCAGGTCAGATATAATTTTATAACCTGCTGTGGAATGATAAAATGCACAGTTTGTTGAAGCTTAACAGTAGCAAACGACTTTACAAGTGCAAATCGATTATAAAGATGGATCAGCGCTGATAGGGGTGGATATCAAATTGTATCAAGAGTAGAACAGTGTACAGTATTGGTTTTTTTTTTTTTTTTTTTTAAACTATAACGAAAGAATGTGTGTAAATAATTCAAATATAAATGCCAGGTAGTAAATTGTGTTTTAAGACAAGGCTACTCCTTTACCCTCAACATTGTTTTAAAATGTCCTGTAAAGCTGCTTTTGTCCAGGGACAGCCGTGGTCATCATTCACTTTCATTGAATGGAAAAATAAGCATTGGCATTCCTCTCAATATCACCTTTTGTTTTTTATGGAAGTAAGAAAGGCATAGGTTTGTAATGACATGAAAGTGAGTCAAATAACAGACTGTTATTTTATTTATTTATTTATTTATTTTTGTTAAACTGTCCCTTTAAGGGGAAACACTTGCTTCTTTATTGATGTTGCCCAACTGTAATACTTTCTGCTAAGACTGCAAGAAAATAACTGGGTTCTCCTGAGAACCAGAAAATAACTAAGTATTCTCATGAGATCACGTTGACATGACGATCCTGGGATGTCATACAACTGGCGCTTTACCTTTAACGTCAGTTAGGTTATAGGTTTAGGGGTAGGGTTAGGATTCGAGAACGTCATCTAACCGACGTTAAAGGGTACCCTAAAACCACAGATGTTGACGTATGGTCCCAAGACGTCAGTTATATGATGTCTTGGGATGAGACTGCGCTGGCCGTACTGGCCCAATTGGACCTGATTCTCAGAACTTATGTTCCTAGTGACAGCACCTCCTTGGCCCATTCCTCTAAAGGAAGGACCTGCTTTCTCAGAGACAGGGCACTCTACGACATTCTATGACGGAGGACTGGATACCGCCCGGCTCCTCAGGGTAAAGCATATGCGTGTGCGTTCGCTTCCGCTTTATACCCACACTGGCAGGCAGGGCGCAGAATGCAAGTCCTGCATGCCAATATTCACTGGCTCATTTTAATTCACTCGAAGGCAATTGGCGTGATCCCAATTCGTTGGAAACTCCTCTGACGAGACGTCTCCGTTTCCTGCTCAGGGAACAAAGGTTAGCATACGTAACAAAGACGTTTTACTGCATTAAACATATGATGTCAAAAATGTATAAATATAGAACGTAATTTCCAGCTGAGCATGCTTTGCATTGCATCCTGAATTTCCAAAATATCTCAGAGCTAGACATTTTCACTCCACAACCAAGCAACCACTACCTACCTCATATTGTCCTTTAGAATTATAATAACCTCTTTCAGTAACCTATCTTGCATACTGCTATCTTTCTTCCAAGCCTGGTCATTCATCACCAGTGCCTCTACCAAAGCATGATTTTATCCTGAGTCCTAAATGAGAAAGAGAGAGAGAGAGAGTCATGTGGAAAAGGAGAATTCAACCATGAAACCAGGCGAGTCAGAGAGCTGTCGACCTCTGCTAATGATGCTCACAGCATAGCTGCGGTGACAAATCGGCTTTCTAACAAACAGCATCTAGTGAGAAAGCCCAGGAGAGGAACAGCAGGGCTGCTGTAATGCAGAGAGACTGCAGTAGGCCACACGCTTAACGTGTTTTTTTATGCTGCTGTATTGGTTAATGCAAATCTCTCAAAATCCTTTTCTCATGTCTTTAGTCAGTCACAAATATGGGAAAATATAACAATGGAGAGATGAATAGAAAAAAATCTTTGGTTGGCAAACAGATTTATATACTGTAATAAAGAACAGTGTGTATGTTAATAATAACATATTATTTAAGTCATCTGTCTATATATCTGTTCTATCATTTAAATGTTTGGGGTCAGTACGATTTTATTTTAAAGAAATGTATACTTTTATTTGGAAATGGTGTTAAATTGATCAAAAGTGACAGTAAATATTTGATGTAAATGCTACTATATATATATATATATATATATATATATATATATATATACACACACACACACATCTACTATACTGAAATCTATGATTACCAGACTTGATTTATATAACTCTCAGCAATCTATAATTGCAAACCAATTTCATTTAATATAACATTTATTTTGCACATGTAAATTGAAGTACAGTGTGATGCGGCACTTAATGTCGTAATGTCATTCGAGTGCACCTTTCCCTGATAGACTGCCTCATCTGCAACTGAGGAAAACAAAAGATGACAAGCAAATTACTTCAAACAATTTATTTACCTGAGCCGCTAGCCTTCAATATGTTTGTTTATCTCCCAAAATGAACAGACTCCCCTCAGACCTTGAGTTTGCTTTCTACCACATGAAGAAAGCCTGAACCAGGAAATTAAAAAAACCTGCCGATAATTTAAAATGGATGGAAAATTATTACACTCTATTGAAGCACCCACAGGAAACAAAATATCTACTGCCAAATAAATTAACACTCAGGATTTAGTGTTACTAAACTCTAAAGTGGCATTTAGGCATTATTTCACACTCAAACATACTGTATAATATTTATTATGATTTTAAGGCAAGGTAAGGCAATTTTATTTACATTGCACATATAGTATCATATTTTTCACAGCTCCCAGTTTTACTCTGAGATTTTCCCATAGTGATTACACTGTGTTCTTTTGGTGTGCTTTAACAAGTAGAAATATGTTGTGACCCCTTTAAGAATCTGTGACGAGTGGAGATAGGGTGTGGCCCCTTTAAGCACTGCACGCGCCCTGTGGAAGTTCGACATTTTCTTTTTTTGCAAGCTCAAACTGAGTGTGATGGCAGTCTGAGTTGTAAATCTTCTAGTAGCTGTGCCAAGACAAAACGTTGTTGAAATATTTTGTCCCGTTGCTTTTATGGACTCTCTATCTATGGGCTTCTCCCTCAGTTTTATGCCTCCATGTCCTCCCGATTGCCTCACAGACAGTAAAAGACTGTCTGCAAGCTTCTGCTCCTGTGTGTACGGTACTGTCTCTATTGTGCGACAGAAAGTTGCGTAGTGATGACGCAATAGTTAGCCAATTTTTCACCAAAAAAAGACTACACACCTGCACACATACTGTATATATTCAAACGTGCATACCTAGACTAAACACATAATATACATGTGTTTACAACATTTGTTATTTCCTGTTCTGTGCCATGTTTTGCAGCCCTTAGTTTGTATTGTTTATTAGTCTCTCTAGGTGTTTCTAATTAGCTCTGTAAGGAAGGAATGAAGCGGTTAGAGAATCCGGTAACACTTTACAATACGTGTGCACTAATAAGCATTAATTCATGCTTAACTAATGCACAGATAATACTGAATTAATGTGTAACTAATGATTATCTAAGCTATTCATTAATGATTACCACATTAGGAACTAATTAAGAGTCTGTAAGGTTAATGTATTAGTTCATACATTAATTGTTATTAATTAAATATGTAATTGTGGATTAATTCCATAATAACTCATTTTTTAACTAATCGTGTTAATTAATATGTTAATTACCAGAATGAGCCAAAGCCTTGTATTTCAACTTCCAGATAATATGACAGGTACACTAATATGCATTAATACATGATTAATTAATTAATTGTTAATGCAAATTCATGTGCAAATTACTACAATTACTAAATGACTAGTTAATAATGATGTGCCTCAGCAAGTAAAGTCATAACATAATGATACCTTTGCAAATCATTAGCTAATGATTAATTAAGGCAGACAACTGGAAGTTGAAGTGCATAGCTTTGACTAATTGTGGTAATTAACACATTAATTTACACTATTAGTTAATAAAATATGTTATTAAGGAATTAATACACAATGACACATTGAATTAATAGCAATTCATGTATTACTTAATCTATTAATCATATAGACTCTTTATTAGTTGCTGATGCAGTAATCATTAATTAATGATTTAGTTCTTTATTAGTTATACATTAACTCATTATTATCTGTGCATTAGTTAAGTGTGAATTAATGCATATTAGTGCACACGTATTGTAAAGTGTTACCGAGAATCCAAACGCAAGCACTATTTTAATGAAACAAACAGGTCATCCAGGGCAAACAAAAGGAACTCAAGACAGGACAGCAAGCAAAAACGACCGACAAAAATAACTGAAGTACATAGGTTTAAAAACACAGGCAAACAAGCTAAACAAGATAACAAGGGGTGGGGCTAATTAGAAACACATGGAGATAATAAACAAGAAAAACTACAAAGGACTACAAAACATGACAGCAGAACAGGAAATAACAAAAGTCCACACACAAGGGGAACAAGACCGGAATCATGACAATATGAGCCACCAAACACTTTTCCATGCAAATTAACAGCCAGAACATATTTAAAGTTTGCTGCTTTTAGTTGAAACATTGTGTAAGCGAGTAAGTTGATAACTAATGATCTTTGCAATGAAAGTGAATCAATCAAAAACTAACTTTAGCTGGACAATAACTTTAGACTTAGAACTGCTGTAAAGCCAAAACATTCTATTACTTTAATTTCCTATTATCACAGTAAAGCTGCTTTGAAACAATCTATATTGTTAAAAGTGCTATATAAATGAAGGTGACTTGACTTAATGTTCTCTAAGGAAATATCATCAACATTTATAATTTCTGAGCTGTTGGACCAGTTCGCAGATCAATAATCCTTCAATTCAACTTGACAGACAGAGTCTGCAAAGCATAACAATTGGGCTCTGGTTTAGTGCAGAGGAAAACAATCCCTTCAAACTGAATTAATGAATACTTTGCACTGTTTTTAAAAATTGCATAGGCTACATTGGACTATGGGATCCTGCATCACTGATCACTAACAAAAAATCTTTAGCTATACCAAATTATCTAAAACATTACCTAAATAGCTATTTTCCACATAATTATCAAGCCTGAATGTCCTAAGTGACTTCAATTGAAAGGAAAAACTATTTTGTATAGTAAAAGACCACTGGGTTTGTCTGGAATATCAAGTAAATAGGTCAATTTTGATTTCATGTCCACTCATGTTCACACAGAACACGTGTTTCCATTCCAATGCGCTAATTTTCCATCGTTTTTATGTAAACGCGATAGACAGACGTGTATAACCGTTGCGCTCACATCTTATGTCTTTTGCAGCATCTCACGCATGACATGACATTCTTACACTACTTAATTTAAAAAATGCGAGAATGGTTCATTTCAACCATTGCATTTTTCAAATCAAATTTCTAGAGAGATAATCTAGAGAGAGGTAACATCATTGGGAATTTTAGACAGTGGATTAAAGATGGGGTTAAATATTAGTTCACATAGAACTTTTCTATAGCTTTAGTCTGACACTATGACTTTGACTCCTGCACCCTTTTCAGTACATTTTTTTAATGGCTTGGGTCATGGAAGAGCTAAATTAGAGCACTGTACATTATTGCCCTTAAGAGTTATACCACAATTGAAAGGGATAAAGAGAAAAAAAAATGGAAGGACTGAAATATGTATTTCCATGTCATCCTCTTGCCACTTAATTTGCTACATAAACCTTTTCAAACTTTCTTAGATAAACCTTACAAAAGCTGTTGTGACCCCCACCCCCATCATTCATAGTATACTTTAGAGATGATGGTGAAAGCAGGGGTTCTCAACTCCAGTCCTTGTGACCCACTGCTCTGCATATTGTGCATGTCTCCCTTATTTAACACACCTGATTCAGATCCTCAGCTCGTTAGGATAGACTCTGTCCATCCTAACGAGCTGAGGATCTGAATCAGGTGTGTTAAATAAGGGAGAATGCACAATGTGCAGAGCAGTGGGTCACGAGGACTGGAGTTGAGAACCCCTGGTGAAAGTGTCTCTCAAGTCACTTTGAACTCATTTCAGGAATGCCCATGAACTGAATCAATCGGCTTGAACCCATAAAACAGAGGAACATAATGTACTACAAGGGCAATTTTCTTGCCATTTCTGATATGATAACTGCTCTTTATTCACTGTAGATCTGTAAAAAGAAGGAAAAAAAATGTCTTTCATCTCTGCACTATGAAAGTTTTATGAAAAAAAATCATGAACAACTTTGAACATGAAGAGGGCCGATCTTTTAATTATGTTAGGGTTAGAACCTTGCATTCATGATTTCTTTACTCCCCAAGATACCAGGGGGAAATGAGGCTGTTGGAAGGCATTACCATCAGGGCTCTTTGTACCTGAGATCTGTGCATTCACAATGAGTTTTTGGGAAACAGGATATTGAGGGATCAAAATAACAAATTGATAAAATTTCGAAATTCCAAGATAGGGATCTTTCAGGACTTCTGAGAAAAATGATCCCATGCTAGAATTCCTTTTGTAAAGTGATTTTCAGCCACGCTGACATTCAGCAAAGAACCACTGATTGTTGAAAGCAACAATAAAACATTCCTCGACAGCCATTCCCAAGATACCCGCTGGATTTACTAGACCGGGGAACCGAGCCCTTGCGACATTAATAAAGATGACACAGTGTATAAAGATTAGCAAGATGAAATAACAACAGTCATCTTATGCAAATGATGTAAAATCCACATAAATTTCAAGTGTAATCAAGCAGCAATGTTTGGCATGCAGATAAAACCACTCTTCTATAAAAAGCATGAAGTCCAAAGCCAGATTCGATATTTCACGCTAAAACCTGACATCACAGAGATCTCTGGAGAGACACCGCAGTGGATAAAGAAGGGATTTATTTAATGCAACCTGAACTCTTTACATTTGCTGTATAAACAGTTAAAATGAGCTTAATCTGAGCTAAACGCCAAACTTGAACACAATTGAGTGCTAATTTTAGCCAAAATGTTTTTAAGTAAATCAGGATGATATATGCAATATAATAACATTTTTTTTGTTTGTTTGTTTTTTAGCAAATTAAACAACTAATCATGTACACACTCCTAAAAAGAACTAAATAGTCTGTTCACAATTAACATACAGTATGAGCAAAATTTCATAATGCAGGCGTGCATCTAAGCCTCTGCATAGCTGCAGGATGGAGGACTGCACATCCGTAACAGAAGGGGAGCAAAAAATCATCACAGAACTTAATTAACGATTCCACACCATCTCAACTATCAGACGTTCTGCGCTGTCCGTAATATGTAGCCTATTATCTTTGACTTACTTTTCTGAAAACCTGATCACAGAGTGCTAATGAGAGACACTGTCAAATTAACAACTTTTGGAGAATTTACAGAGCGAACGGCTGAGAGAGAGTGTAGTATCTCAGACTCAAATCTGTTCATTTCAGTTTTGAATAGAATGATGAAAATACAGCTTATTCTCTGCTTGTGGAGCTGTTGAACATGAAAAGCAAGAGAAGTTAATTATCAGACGTCTGGGGCCACTGGCTCACCTTTTATTCATAGAAAAATGAATAGTGACTTAATGACAGTATTTTTGTTGAATTATTGCTTTCTGAGTATGAATTAGTATGCATTCATTTCTCACTCAAAATAAACATGATATAAACACAAGAATATTTCCCATTACCAGAAGTAAATCCTCTAAACTGAGAAGCCTACTGTAGGTCGATAGCCTGTTTTTTTAAAACATAGCCCTTCAATTCTGAATTAATTACCACAACTTATCAATTCATGACCACTGGCCCCGTTTTTATAAATTTGTTCCCTTAAAAACGGTCACTAATGTGATCCAAAAGTATATTGTGGCCACAATTTAACTTAAACGGGAGAACAAATTAGTACAACATGGCCACAATTAAGCTAAAATGGAAGTTGTTCAAATTCTTAATTTGTGGCTAAATATCTAGTTTGTAGCAAAAATATCTAGTTTTGCTGATAAATTCTGTTTTATTTAAGGTAAATAGGCAAAGCTAACAAGCTACTTGACTAACTGTTTGCTAAGCAAACACCAACATGAAAACACCAAACAGTTCTCTTTAAAAATCAAATCTAACCATAAAAACAAGAAATAATTTGTCATTCTATATGTTTCATTACATAGGCCTGCTATTATGTAACATTAGATTAATAGACATTACACCATAGTTTAGTCTAGAGACGTGAGGGAATGTTCACACAGAGATGTGTTCTATTTTTCAATTGTTGGTCTATGCAAACATTGGATGCCTTTTGGCCATTATGGTGCATCTTGTAGTTTTTTAGCATTCCGCAACATGAGTCGCACAGTTTTAAGATGCAGTGTAAACAAACTTAAAAGTTTTGACACAGTGGATCAATGTCAGTTTTAAAAAAATTGGCCAATTGGATGAATTTGGGCACAGGATAAGAAAAGGCATAAACCACAGCTATAGCTGTGTATTTTAAAAAGATTTTAGTGCATGGCGTGGAGGCAAAGAATTCAAATCGTTTAATGCACTGCTAGCTGTGCGATTATTCCACCATTCCAGGGTTTCTCAACTCCAGTCCTCGTGACCCACAGCTCTGCATATTGTGTATGTCTCCCTTGTTTAACACACCTGATTCAGATCCTCAGCTCGATTAGGATAAACAGAGTCTATCCTAACGAGCTGAGGATCTGAATCAGGTGTGTTAAACAAGGGAGACATATGCAGAGCAGTGGGTCGCGAGGATCTGGAGTTGAGAAACCCTGACCTATACCATGGCAATTTGCCAGCATTGACAAGCTAAAACTGTTATACACAATAACTAACCAGAGGGTAGAAATTATGGCTATTTTTGTCAGTTACTGCTTGTTAGTTCTAGCATTCTGCCCCTATTTTATTAATAAAATTGGCTGGGGTAGCGTTGATAAGTATCTGTGCTCTTGAATGTTTCTGTGTGCGTGCAGAGACGATCTCCAATCTCTAGGTGCGAGTGAAGTGTAGCCTATGTACAGTATCAGGGTCTGCACAACAAAGAATAGTCCAAAGGCCAATCAAAAATAAGTGTGTTCAAAGCTTTTTTTTAGTGAGCTCCTGACTGCTTGTACCACGTGACTGCTTTACCACCTGATCACTGCAAATTCATTTGGGCGTTGATATTGTTGCCACAGAAATGAACAAGCTCAGTGTATAGTATATTACGTGTTGTCATTTTGGAAATTACCGTACTTATACGACATGGCACTGAACAATTGCAAGAGTCCTCCTGAGAAGCTCATATTTATGAGATAGAAAGTTATGTTTACAACATTAGGTTTTGTTTACAAGTGTTTTAGCAATATTGTCTGACAGTTAACACCTAAAAACATGCCTTATGTTAAGTCCGCTTTGCTCTGTCTGGCTGTTTAATGCAACAAACACGTCTTGTTTGAAAGGCCTTTGACACACCTGCCCGCCTGTCTCTGTCGCAGCAAGGTCTCAGAATTTTCTTTGTGTTTAATGGTCAGGATTTACAGTAACTGATGCTAAACCTTTTTCGACTAGAGTTGGAATGGCCTACAGCAACAAGAAAATAAATAGATTTGTCTAAAGATCAAGGGCCATCTGAAATGTCACATTTGAAATACCAACTGCTGCAGGAAGGGTAAATCATTTAAGTGCAGCTCCCACAGCAGTGAAATGACTTAGTGAATTAATCAAGGATGAGACCTGTCATGTTCCTGCATGAACCTCTCATGGTCATATTTATTCAGACACGTGTCGTGTAAAAGTCACACGCATGGTCACACTTACCTCCACATCTCTCTCTTTAGCTTTAATCATTCACACTTCACCTTACATCTCACTCTCTCTAAACTGCAGCATTGCTCTGTGGCCCATCACCACAGACAATGGTGCTCTATGTCTAAGCAGAAAGCAGGCAATTAAAGAACAATATACAACCATCCATTCGTTTACTTTCTTCTCATTCATAAAGGTGATGTGAAAATGATTCTCCTGCAGATTGGATTACGTCTCCTCATGAAAGCTCTAGTTATTGATACTGTGTTTATCATGGCAATTGTCTGAGGCTTTGTGCAAACTTAACAAGCTGCATACTGGTGAAATATCAGCAATAGGCCTATGTATTTGTTTACAATATGTATATTTATCAGCAATATGCATATGTACAGTAATGTAAACAATATGTTTGTTTTTGTTTGCCGCTACGAGGCCTACGCTATCCTCTAACAATTACAAAGGCAAGTTCGTCGATAAGGCAAAATTTCAGTTGAAATTCGTCCAGCCCTAAAACTTTCATGCATTTTTAGTCAGTGTTTATTAAAAACATTCCAATAATGCAGAATATGAATGATACATATTAATTGATGAGTCGTTTAGGGGTGTATTGATTTTTCAAACTGAACCAAAAGACGTTACAATACTGATCCATGATTCTTATGTAAACAGTACACAATGAATTCAGGTTTTGGTAGCCTAACCACCATTAACACCAAATAACAAGCTTCGTGTTTTGTTACTTTCGATAATAAGCAAGGTGTTAATCTTTCTAGATTCTGTCTATTTGATCACGAAATTCAAACAATAAATGGCGTTTGGCGCTCTTTACATGTGACTGTGACAGATTCACTTATCTGCTCCTCATTTCAAGCAGCAACGAGCGCAAACGGTGAATCGAGTTCTTTATTACCAGAAAGACACTGAAGGTATGTTGAAAGATGCATGTACTCTACTGAAAGGCATCATCATTAGTGTAATCGCTCAATCAGTGTTTAAGCAGGGGAAAGACATTGATAAAGCAGCGAAGCTTTAGCTTGTCATCAGCATTATATTTACCTCAGCAGGCAAGTGATTCAGTGTCCACAACTTCCTATAAATGAACCTTTGCACTAAATATCTATATGCTAGCCTGTATATTATATTTTACTTAACCTGTTAATGATATTTGATTATTTAGTTTAAATACTGTTCATGAAAATGACAACTGTGTCAATGACAACTGAGTATAAAACAGATCTAATGTAAAAACTGCCTTATGTTCAGTTTACATATTTTTATACAATGTGTTGATTATTATATCTAAAAAATAAATGGCATCTGAATTTAGGTTCAAAAGTCGAGGCTACAACATCGAATGTTATAGTAATATGCAGCCTTCAATAGTTCACAGCATTAGCAGATTTTTTTTTTAATCCTTGGAAATGTTTAATTGTAACTGAATTAATTTAAAGACAAAGATCTTTTTTCATTAAACCACTGTTTAAAAAAAAGCCATTTCAGCTCGAACAAAAACCGGAGAACCATCAGTTTTATGTATCGGTTACACCCTAATATAACAATACAAAATATATCGGTATGGTTTTACAGCTAAATTCAGCATATTGACACAAAATGATAACTGCAAATCCACCTTCACTAGAAGTGCAGTTGTGTCCGCTGAATTTGCAGCGGTCCACGTTGGCTCCTCTTTCTATAGCAGTATCTAAGAAGAATATCTACCTACGAATTTTCTTGTCTAAGGAGAATACTACTTGTGCGGTGCGTACACAAGTTCGGACTCTTTCACACTTTATATGTGTTGTGTTTGTTCTTGCCAGCCATTTCGCGCTGGACCACATACAGGCCGCTCAGCTCTTCTTGCCACTCACTGTGAGGGACTGCAGCGCTCTGGCCGAGGGTGGTCGCACGCATTTCCCTCATCTATGGAACTTGCACTGGGGAGGCACGGCCCGGGAACAAGGGTGATTGGGACTTTCCCAGGCCAAAAGTTGGACTGCTCACAGGGGCGTGCCAACGATTTGTTCGGGGGTCGAAATTGGCACAACATGATCCTTGGCAAGTGTCACCACGCCACGTTGGCAGTGACTATGCTTGGTATTTTCAGACAAGAACGGAGGGCTGCATGGTTACCCTCCCTCCTCCTCATCTGCACTGACCCCCCACCCCCAGGGCCTCCCTCTCGGTCGCTCGAGCTGGAACTTAGTTTGTTTATGTTTCCTGGGGGCAGGGGTTGCCTGCAGTTTGTTTTTGCTTGCGAGTTTTGTAGAGCCTGGGTTGTCTGCCAGCCGCCTTTTTTACAGTGCGCTTCAGGGACAGGCCGCTGAGCGGATAGTGAGAAGATGTTTTCTGTATGTGACAAAAAATATTTGGGCCTAAAAAATGTGTGACATCGCTTAGAGCACCTTTAATCAATGACATGTTACTCCATGTACACTGTTTTGAGGTGTGGTCCAGAGGTGATGATAGTTTAGTGGTGATCTGCCTACTAGGAGTTTAAAAAAGAACAAGAAACCCTGAAAGGTTTCCATTAATAGTTTTAAACTAAACAACACACACTTTCCCTTGTGTGTAGTAAATGGCATTTGTAGAGGTAGTTTTTTTTTCTTTTTCATGAATTCATTTATATAAAGAGGCATCCTGTTCCTATAGCTTTTCTCCTGAAACCACATTAAGTGCACAATGCTTTGGAGTTAGCGGACAGAATAGCGATAACTTTCTCTCTGCAATTCCCTCAGAGCATGGCCATCTCCCAAGGGAATGAACCCAGCTGTGAAGCAAGCTGCATGTGTTTGTGTGAAAAAGCGAGAGTGATTATACACACTCCTTTTTTTCATCATTGAACAACTGCTTTTTCAAAAAAAAAAACTTCTTTCACTACAGTAATTGTTTCATTCATCCTGGTCATTCCTGGTCAGATTGTAGTTGTTGGTTAAAGTCCAGAGTAAACCTGCAAGTACAGTAAGTGACAATGCACAGAGATTGAAGTTCAGGCTAAGTGACCACAACCTAGCCCACAGAAAAAATGAAATCTTGGGTACCAAAGAATGAGATTTTTATTCAGATGCATTTCTCCTCACAACTCCATGACTTCTCCATGCCTATTAAAACAACATTTTACACATGGCCCTTTACACCTCAGAGATTTTCACTGTGCCAGCATGCATAACATAAATAGAAAGCCTTGAGAACAGAAGGTCCATAAAAAAAGAACATTTTGGAAAAATCGTACAATCTCAGCCCCCCGCTTATTGTGTCACTTACACCAACTTTTAGTCTGTTGTTAACTTTTGCAGAGTCAGCTTATTATCAGCTTATTGATAGTTTCTCCAGTTGCATGCCTTCCTGGTTCAAAACTCATTATGCATTATTGAAGGTAAAGGTGAATGTTCTGTTGGAATTCTAGTCTTGGTTTCTTAAAGCTTGGCTTTTCAGGGGCAGAAGACACCACAGTCACATGGTTCACACTCAATACTTACCATACATAACACCACACACAACATGGATGTGGAATTGAAATACTGATTTAAAGTTTAGCACAGAAAACGCAAATGAATTTGATGCAATGAGCGCCCAAATATTATATTAGCATCGGTACAAGATGCAGGGACATCGCACATTATCTTTTCATGGACAGCAGTTAAATGTATAATTCTGCAATCAATATACAACAATATTTTACCTCTCAATGCCACGATTGACAAATCAGAATTAAGTAGCCTAGAGGCATGAGATAATGTGTAGTAAATCAATAAAAACAAAGTAAGGCCGACTGCTCATGTTCTGTATGCAGCTGGCTAATGACAGAGTAAAAGAAATACTCACTCTTCATCTCAGCATTATGGTGGATTATGGGGAGAGTAAAAGGTGTCTTGTATTTATGTATTCCTGGCTCTCAGCCTGATATTGGTAACCTTGGCAACCACATGAGCCACAGAGGTTGATGTGAGAGTGTGTGTTTGTTTGTGTGTGTGTCACAGAGGTTTTATGGCACCTAAAACTGCTGAAAGAGAAAGGGCTGTCTTAACACTTTCTACCCATAGGCCTTGGATGCACACAAACAATTCACAAAGCATTGTGATGAGGATAAAGAGGGCCTAGAGGCAACTCCTTTCTTTCTCAATCTCTGCCTTCTCTCCAAGTCATACAGAATCATATTTGTTCGCTTTTCATTGAGGGCAAGTTTCACTAAATTAAATTGTCAATAAAAGTGTGTGTACAGTGATTTAACATCTATGGCTGTGTTTGTCCTTGAAGAGGACTGAGTTCCATTAGAGCCCTGTTGGCATGACCCATTTTTAAGGACGGTTTTATTTTTTTAACTCATTTCCTTGACTCCATTTCATGAATCACTCCCAAGAAAGGTCATTGGGCCTCTCAAGAACTTGCTCAATTCTTAAGCTAACCTGCTTTTTTTGTGAAAACTGATGCTTGAAATCATAGTAGCTCGTTTAGGCCTGATTCCACAGATTTCCTTTACTGAGCGATATTACAAATCTTAAATCTAACTCTCAATGCCAAGATCTTCGAGTTTTACACTGTACAGCGAGGTAACCTTTGTGAAGTAATACTGTAGGTGTTCAGGTGTCAGATCAGTACACCAGACGCATGCTGGAAAGAAGTGTTATCAAGCGTAGGAGTAGACATAAAGCCATTCATTGAAACTTTGCGTTATGTTTCTGGAGAAAAGTTATATTTGATTTCATAATACAATGATGTGTTGTGTTTGGAGCATTTTTGTTATTTACTGCTATGGAAAGCTGAAGGCAAAGTCAAGCCTTTCTGTCTTGCAGTGATATTTATTTTATGCAAAGAAATTGTCTGTAACTTTCTGCATAATATTTCTTGTAGCAATATTTCTCTGAAAATGATTTTTTTCCCTCGCATTTGCATTAGAAATGTCCACAAGTATTCGAGACATGTATATTCTTGTCAAACGTTTAGCTGTTTTTCGGCCTATTTGTTAAAGGGGTGTTTTACAGCTTTTTATTTGTATGATTGCATTTATGGGGTGCAATATAACATGTCTATGTGTGTGTGTGTTTTTTAAAGCCTTATTTTTCATGAATTTAACCTTTACTGTAAGCCGCATTCTCCTCTGTCATTTGAACGACCGGTTGACTTCCTGATTCTATGAAACCACTCCTCAGAAACAGGCAATGGGCTCACATTGGTTAGTTGGGCCAGTGTGTTGTAATTGGCTAAATTGGCTTCATGCACAGCTACACCACTTATTGAACTTAAGCCAGCTCCTTTGTTTCCTGTCTGCCATTATTGGCCAAGCTTGATTAATTCAGGGTGTGTTTGATTATTGTTGCCATGACTACTGAGGTCAGGCACACCTGAACTAACCAATTAGTCCAATGAATGGCAGTACGGAACAAAGGAGCTGGCTTAAGTTCAGGAAGTAGTGCAGCTGTGCATAAAGCCAATTGCGTAGTGCACGTTGTCTGGAAACTTCAGGCCAATACCTTTATAGACGAAAGTTGCATGTGCTCCGGTCAAATGTAAATAATCAGTTTGAGCCAGAATCCGACCCAGAAAGGGCGATGAGCAGAGTCAAGCAGAACCTCCCCAAACACGGCTCTTACAAAACATTGGTATACATTTTGATCAAATTGAAAAATTATGTCATAAAGTATAAATGGAACATACATTTATACGAAATTAGTACATAATTACAAATTCAGGTCCAAAATGTTTGTGCGCGTTTGTCATAGACACACAAAATAGCAAAACTAAGTGGCTTACAGCCAGTGCTAGCGTCCTTGATAAAACTAAAACAGTACGTCTGAAACTATACATGCAAATACATTTAAAATGATTAAGTCTTACTTACAGCTTGTGGCCCAACAACTGCTGCCTCTGGTTTTAAAGTTGGAACTGCTTCATGTTTTAGTAACAGTTTTTTGTTGAATCCGGCATTGAATTTGTGGAGATTCTGGGAGCTTTCTTCCGTAAAATGCGCAGCACAGAGAGCTAAATTACGATTGTAATTTTCAAGAACATTATCAAACATTTAGCCATTGTTGACGAACTACAGCGTCTGTAGGAAGCCCGAACACTAAAGACCTGACAGCTGGGTGAAAAAACACACTTTGGACGGGATATGGCTCCAGCTCTCCACTAGAACTCTTCCTCTTCAACAAAGCCGCAGATATATGGCCATGCCCCCTTTTTGCATATTCCGGAGTTGATGTAAATGTATGGGTTAGTTACGTATAAAACACAGGAAGTATCTCATTGTAGTCCCATTCGAGTTGTTTTTGTAGGCATTAAACTTCCTGATATTTAAAAGATCGACATCTCTGCTTAGCGTTCAACTTTCAGTGCAGCAACTTTGCAGATATTGTTCATGCACCAACAGCAACATTACACTGTTTAAAATGAAAAAAATTAAATCGCAATTAACCACCCCTTTAAAACGGCTGGTGCAATTGTGAACAATTGTCTAATGTGTGACTGTCTAGCTTCAAATGAGTTGTAATTAGTGAGGTCATCATTCACACTAATGATCAATTTGATGATTGGAATTTCAATGGACCATTGCATTGAAATGTGCAGAGGGAGAGGTCATTTTCTGTTAAAGTACATGCTAAATAAATAGCAGATGGATTTTTTTTAGTATCCTGTTTACCAACAGCTTTTTGTTGCTGGTGTATTGTCAAATGCATTTTATTTGTTCATATCTATTGTTTTTTTTTTCCTGTAAAGTATTTATGCAAATAGCATCATTACTTCACACTGTGACTGGGACATCAATCATTTAGATGTCATTAATTTCACTGTCTTTGTTTGTCACTTATTATCTCCTCTGGCCATTCTTCTGATCATTGACCCATGTCAAACTGTCAAGCTTTTCAAATAAAGGGGTAGTCCTGTGTCCGAATGCCTGTGCCGGTGTGTCGTGTTGGGTGTCCATGCCGGTGTACCTGTGTCGGTGTCCTTGCTGGGGACATTTCGAGCAGCTCCTCACCTTTTTAAAAATAATAGTGTTTTGGTCAGAGCCATTGAGCTCAGCAAAGCTGCATTTGACAGCTTATGACAACCAGTCTATTAGATTCTCCTTTTAGATTTAATACGAAACTGGTATTAAAGCAAAACATTGAACATGAGGACACATCCTGAGGATGTGTAGCTGGTGCATGGCACCGATCTTATCTCTTCTGCTCTTCAGTGCTGTTTCTAATGCAGAATCTAACCATTCCTCCTCCTAATCTCATCCATATCAATTTAAAATATGGCATTCTGTGTAGAATTCAAATAGATCCCATACATTTTGTGGTCTGTGCCAAATCACGCATATGATCCACTCTGTGCTATCGTGTCTCTGGACCATAGCAGACTGTGTGTGCGCTGTGGCAATTTGCGTGACAACACAAAACCAGACTTCATTCGCCCCAATGGAAAGCATTTACTGGTATTTACTGGCACTGTCTGAATCATGTCCAATCCCCTATATAATGCATTATATGCCAATCACCAAATAGTACTATTTATAGTGTAGGGGACAGGATTCTTTAGATTCTTGAGAGAATTTGATTGGACAGAATATCTAATGAGAAGCTAAAGTGTAGAGTGATGTCATCAAAATCATTGATAAATAAAGTGGGAGAGAGTAAGTTTCAAAAGCTTATATCTTCTAAATGCTAATTTTGTAATTGTTTTGGAGCACTCTATCTAAAGCCCCTTTCACACAGCATGTTGATCCCGGAAATTGCCAGAACACCTTTTGTGTGAACGCAAACCCATGCTGGGTTGGGGCCCTAGTAACATTGCAGTGTTCAGTCCCGGAACGCGCGCCTTGTCGTAATCTACGCTGAAGCCGGGATCGTTGCGGTCAGTGAAACGGTATGTAATGCGCTGAGTTTATGAGCAAACCAGAAAAAATGCTCAAGCATGGTTTCTCGAGAGAGTATATTTCGATTGCATGGGGACTTTAAGTATTAAAACAATAAAAATATAGATAACAGTTATTTATTGTAATAATGTCTCACTATATTACTGTATTTATTTACTGTATTTTTGATAAAATATATTCAGCCTTGGTGAGCATATCTTGCAAAAATAAAATAAAAACCTCACTGGCCCCAAACTTTGGGATGGTAGTGTGATATAATATGAAAAAATAAATAATTCATAGCTGTATTAAATTTTTGGATTATCCTCTACTCAAACCATTATGTTTTAGGTTTAAATTTATTAAGGCCCAACAGTTTCATCAGGCTTTCTCTGTGGTGGTTATCCATTTCGTTTAGAGCATTTTACCAATACACCTTTACATTTTGAATTTTATGTTATCTGCAATATGCTGAATTGTCTGTCATTTATGAATCAAATTTTGTGACTATCAGCCTGTTGATGTCACAAGCTGTAAATGTAATCGCAGGCTGCATCTGTAAATTCTTCAGTTTACGGCATATTTTGACCTTTCCAGGTTGGCGGGTGTGCAGAATTATGACTGTAGTTAAGAGCAGTTGCTAATGCTGCATCTAGGTATTCAGATTTATGATGTGAAGTTCAGACCTCATGTAGAAAGAAAATGAATCTTATATTGCTGTAGCTACAGCTACACACTTGTGTTTCTGTCTGCCCCAGATGACAATTTCTCCTCCTCAAATCCTCTGATCCAGATCATTGGTTTTATCTCTCTCTGTATCTATCGTGTCTGGCAGCCTCAGCGCCTCTCTCTCTCTCTCTCTCTCTCTCTCTCTCTCTCTCTCTCTCTCTCTCTCTCTCTCTCTCTCTCTCTCTCTCTACAATACACAGATGTATTTGTGAAACTTTTGAAGTCAAAATGAAACAATGTTCACAAATTAAATGAGAAAATTAAATACTTTATTTTATCAATAATTAATTGAATTGAAAATGTACTCCATAAGACTCAATAATATAATAGTTAATTAATTAACCAATCAGCAATACCCTTGATAAGTTCTCCCAAATATGGATGTTTTTCCATGCGCTATATTAATATACTTTACTTGACTCACAGTGTACATCCCAACCAACACAAAGTTGCACATACAGTGGTCTACAAAACAACAGAATAATTTACTTTATACAGTAACAACAAAAAAACAACAACAAAACTATGCTGCATCCTTTATTCTGTTTTGGTCTGGCCACAGCACCTTATCCACATCACAAGGAATATTTTCCCTGTCCAAGCAGTGGTGGAAATGTTGGCGATTCCAACCTAGAAAAGCACCAACTGCTATATCTCCACATGGGTCTTCCATAGCTTGGAGAAGGGGTATAAGCATTTGTGGATTTTGGTCATACTCTTTCCATCTCCCAGGCAGAAAAAATAGAGAATATGGTGGGAGATAAACTACTAAAAAGCGTGGGTGGGCAGAGCAGCCTGGTGGAAACTTACGTTGTTCCAAATGACAATATACCTGAGCTGCTCAGGGCCGTCTATCTGCTCTGGTGGAATGATTGTGTTGTGTATGGTGTCCAGGAATGCGATCAGAAGGGCAGTGTTGTAGGGGCCAAGTATAGCATGGTGATGGATGACGCCATGGTGGGTAATCGCTGCACACATTGTGATGTTTCCTCCGCGCTGCCCAGGCACTTTAACAATGGCACGCTAGCCGGACAGTCCAGATTTTAAGCCCCCGTCTGGCAATGAATAGAGTAGGCTATTTCAGAATCACTGCATCATGATATCATCGATATGATGGACAAAATTGTATTGTAGTTGTGAATATACCAGAGTCCTGCATTATTCTTACCTCACTAAATGCTACAAAGTGTCCTCCTTTTAAGGTGTTATGGAAATGGCCAGCTAGCTCAAGGACTCTCTAAAACACACATGACGATATCAGAAATAGACGAGTGGTCACTATTGTGAAGCACAATCATTTACAATAATTAAATATGTATAATTTATACAGTGTTGACAGTATTCATCAGTTGTGGAATTGAATAGGACTCACTTGTACATACTGTCGTTACAGTATATCGCAATTCTTTGACTCTTTCCACATTGCGTTCAAACGGCACCCTGTAGACCTGCTTCTCCCTTAAATTATTTCTGCACAGTGCTGATAAGCTTATGCTGTCAATATTTTAAAATAACTCGTATTTTTATTTGTATTTGCTGTAAATACTGTAATTGTGTAGGAATACAAAGAATACATTTCCCAAAATCTTGAAACATACTTTCATTTTAACATACTTTTAAAATTACAGTCCACATGCAATACTGTACTACTGTCATTGAGTACTGTATTGATATGCAGTACTGCAATTTTCTAGAGATAGTAGATTTCATACCCATTCTCATTTCGGAAGGTCCGGATGATGGATGCTTCAGTGTACCTGCTCAAATTTGACAGTACTCTTTGCCCAGCCTCCCTCATTGTTTGACCAGTTGACCACATGGTCAACCAAAGTGGCTTGGATCTCATCAGAGATTACGGTCCCTGGCCTTCCTTGTACTCCTCCTCCCTTCCTTCTCCTCTTACTCACATTCCTCTGGCTCTGCTGTGTTTCCAATGTTGGTATCCATTGCTCCAAAACAAAGGAGCTCACCTGTTGCCCTTTTATGCTAAAGCTCTGTTTGCTAATTGTAAAACTGTGTGACTGGTGTTTGCCCATGTGATGGGTCAGTGTGCATATTTGAAGGGCAGTGTGTTCCTTGTAAAAACAAAAGATTTTCTTCATGAAAATTGTGCCAAATGCAGAGAATTATGTGTAATGTTCTGAAAAAAGTAGCCTATGTTTTAGAAGTGCAATTTGAGTCTAAAGCAGG
This sequence comes from Hybognathus amarus, assembly GCA_030378365.1. NCBI lineage: Eukaryota > Metazoa > Chordata > Actinopteri > Cypriniformes > Leuciscidae > Hybognathus > Hybognathus amarus. Next base: position 42,613 of record JAQIUQ010002514.1, on the reverse strand, counting down.
AAATGTGCTTGTAGTTGTAGGGAACCTGGGATATTCCCATTAGCTCAGATACCAGGAATATAATTTTAATAACTAATCATGAAACATCTACCTACAAATTCTAAAACCTACAAATTACAAAATTACCCGTTAAGGGAAAAGTTACCAACGGCCTGTTTGGACAGCCGAACACAACGGATTATAATCAGTTCTCCAGACCTAAACCTAACCGCATCATCCAACTGACGCTAAAGGAAAGCGTCAGTTAGATGACGCTGTAGGATCGCGTCATGAACTGACGCCAAAGGGCGCCCAAAGCGTCAGATATTGAAGCTTGGTCAAAGGTGACGAGTTGGGTGAGAATGTGCTGTCTATAACAATACCTTTTTAAGTATCAATAAATTTGTAAAGCACGTAGCTTTGGATCGTACATTAGATCCGTAAGGATCACAGTTTGGCAAAATTCACCTGGACAGTTAAACCTTTGAGAGACAACACGGAAAAACACAATCTAAATGCTCTGAAAGCTTGATTAACAAATATTTGCACAGTAGTTCTTTGTGTGGCTGCTTCAAAGGCGTCTCGGACATAAATTACCAAAGAAACAAACAGGCTAAGATCATTTACCCATCTGGGGAAATGAACAAAGTCAAGAGGAAAAACAAAACTAAAACAAACAAACAAAAAGATCCCCTGTGAGGAGATCACAAAGGAGTTGCATGATGAAAGCGCCACCGGAAGAAAGAAAAGAAGAGAGAAAAGAGAGAGTTAATTATGTGATTTTAAAGTGAGAAGATGCCACACCCTCTGGAGATGTGTGAGCCAATGGGAAACTGCCCCTTTGGAGGGAGTTTTACCAATCTTTGTCTTGTCAAGGCTCGTTCATTTGCATGTTTTATAACAAGGATGGTCAGAGTCATGACGCACATTTCTACTCTCAAGAATGGAAAGAATGGAAAGTATAGTGTAATTCATTCTATCATAACCTAAGATGCATTTTTGGCTGGAGGAGGCCACGAGGATTCCAATGATATCATGTAAGGTGTACAAACACGAAAGGAAAGCAATTTTACATTCATGGGCTTGAATATAGGCATTCAGAGTTTTTCTAACACATCTACAGAAGTCATGATTACACTAAAATGACAATAAAACACATGGTTATGCACTATGTGGGAATATATCATATACTTTTCAGAATTAGTCAAGTTACAGATTTCAATGAAGGATTGTTTGTTTATGTGTATGCGTTTTGGAGAGAGCTTTCTGACCGCCTGGCCTGGCTCTGTGGAGATAGCGATCTCTTTGAGGCCTGACCCCAGGCTGTGTGTGTGTGTGTGTGTTGTACACAACATTCCTTCTTGTTGGAAAGGGGAAGGCTTGGTTTTAACTCAGTTTGGTATGAAAGTGTCAATGAATGCCATTAGGAAAAACTTCCTGGCACTCGCTGGTGAATTACTAGTGTGGAAGTCAAAAATTAAAAGCTTTTCAATGGTGGATATGAATGAGTCCCAACTGACAAAGTCCAGTTACCCTACATAGTTTAGCAGAATTGGTTCAGGTGGTTGGTGCATGAGTTAGACCAGTATATGTGTGTAAACAATTGAGAAAAACTGCCAACCGCATGCCTTATATTTTCATGCACGGAAACACTGCACATTGTTTGAACATTTATTTAAGAGTTTGAGCGAAAAAATGTCAAGTGGTGAAAGAAAACATGACAATTAGAGAAAGAAGAGACAATTAGAGTAAAGAAGTTGCCATTACATTCTTAAGCTTTATAGTCCGAAAATTCCATTCAGGATAAATTTGTTGGCAATAAACAATTGGCAATAGGCTATAATATGAGGATGTGCACTGCTAGAGCTTTTATTTTAACAGGTTGTGTGCTGTGTTTGACACTGACACCGCAAATATGCAAACATGAATCTTAACCCAGGGTTTATGAATGTACAGTGTGTAATTGCAGCTAATCATGAATACCCAGAGTTAATTGTTAACCCTGAGTAAATTATGAGCAATGTGAACCGTAAAGCAAGATACCCAGGGATTCCATTTACCTGGGGTTAGGGTTAACAATTCCAAGTTCGGAGAGAAATTAAAATGAATAACAGTTGAAAAATTGTTTTTAGAGCCAGAGCGTTTTGATAAATGTTTTTTTGTTCAATATGCATTAATAAATCACAAAATAAGATCATGAACATGTAGGGCAAAGTCCTGTTCACAGCAATGTAAATGCAATCTTGATTTTATGTGAACTTTAAATTTTTGAAGCAAGTTTTAAACAAAGTAGGCCTAAGTAAGGATATATAATACAGTGCGTCAATGCAGTTTGAGTAGAATCCTCACTAACCACAGTTTTGTAGGTTTTCGCCCTTAAAATGTCATTTAAATGTTGTGTTTGGCTTGTTTGGAAGATTGCATGTGGGGGTGAGAGCAAAGCGGAAATGAAGTCTCGCAGCGTTTGGCACTAGTGTTTCACTCTATGACAGGATCCGTTCTGCTAATGAGTTATAGGTCAGCCTCACTTCCTAACGGTATGACAATAGCCAGTTTTAACACAGAATGGTTTCCCTAATTGCCTCTCAGAAATGCTCATGTGGCATTCTAGATGATGACTTTTTTTTTTTAATTAATCATTCACCAGGAGAATTCACTGTAAGGTGTAAAGCGTGTGACTGTGTGGGTTGTCACAAATAATCTCAGACAGATCTTTATGCCTCTTTATTATGGCTCCTGAAAAAATCAGCCCGTTCTCATCCCAAGACGTCATCTGACGCTTTTGACCATACGTCAACATTCAACGTTTTAGGGTACCCTTTAATGTCAGTTTGATGACGCTATCTAATCCTAACCCTACCCCAGACCTAACTAAACCTACACGCGTCGTCTAACTGACGCTAAAAGGTAAAGCGTCAGTTATATGACGCCCTAGGATCGTCATCTGAACTGACGTTAAAGGGTACCCATTGACGTTGACGTAAAACGTTGGATGTTGACAAATGGTCAAAAGCGTCAGTTAGATGACGTCTTGGGATGAGAATGTGTTGAAAAAAAATACATGTTTGGCCAATTTACATAACATCCAGAGTTTCAGTTTTAATGGTTTTAAAGATTTTTTTGTTTAGCGCTAATGAGCTTCTTTACTGGTGAGTTTATTCTTTAGAGAAGACGATCCCTGTAAGACAGTGTTTTATGAACATTGAGCCAAGACAGAAGCCTTTCTAAAAGAAAAAAAGAAAGGGGCAGATAGATGTGTGAAGTGGTCTTTCTTCAAATCATTTTAAAATTCCTAAGTTTTTTTTGTGTTTACATGCTTGCCTGAGGAGTAAACAGTAGCCTATATAATGAGAGCTGTGCTGACTGTGTGTTCTCAAACTGGCTTTTCGATTCCCTTTCTCAGAAATCTGTAGAATAAAATTCAGTCCTCTTCTACTTCAGCTGAGAGGACAAAGGTTAGCTGCAATACAAAGAAAGGCAATAATAAAAACTGAACTATAGTAGCCCTGTGGGTACAAACTACAGTACAAACACTGGTGTCCCACTGAAGCTAAGCAGGGTTGAGCCTGGTCAGACTCAGTAGGCCTACCTGGATGGGAGACTTCCTGGGAAAACTAGGCCAGTAGGAGGTACTCACTTACCCTGTGGTCTGTGTGTGTGTCTTAATTGTATGGTTCTAACGCCCAAGTAATGGGGACAGTATACTGTCAAAAAGGCCCGTCCTTGAGACGTTAAAACAAGGTCGGGAGGACTCTCTTTGGTCATTAAAAATCCCAGGATGTCCTTCAAAAAAAGAGTAGCCATTTAAGCCAGGCATCCACGACAAAATTTGCCCATTGGCTTTCTGTCCATCATCATTTCCATACTGATTGGCTTCGTCACTCGCCCTCTCCACTAGTAAGCTGGTGTGTGGTGGGCAATGGCACACTATGGCTGCCGCCGCATCATCCAGCTGGATGCTGCACATTGGTGGTGGTTGTGGAGATTCCCCCTTCCATGTAAAGCGCTTTGGGTGAAAAAATAGCTATATAAGTGTAACAAATTATAATTTTTTTAATAGTTGACCACTGATTACAAAATGCTGCCATGATGAAAGACATCCTCCTTCTTACATGCACATTGTTCTGATACACATGGGCCTACAGACACATCACTTTCTGATAGGCTTAGAGAGTTTTCTGTTGACAAACACTGCCACTCAGAGGCAGCTTAAGAAAGTGCAAAAAAGTATCTAATATCGTTTTCACATTATTATTATTATTATAATATCATCATAGTTTTTCATCATAGTCTTTCATTTGGGGTTGTATTTGTGTTTCTGCTAAAGAGGCTGCATTGTGGGAGATTTTTAATGAAATAGGTTTATTGAGACCTTGTGCTCCAACACAATTATACAATTAAAGGCACAATATATAAGATTTTTGGATTAAAATATTCCAAAAAGCATTAGAACAATGTTATATATTTAGTTGTCTTGTGTACTTGCATTAACCCAAATGTTTCCAATATTGTTTAAATCCAAAGAAATCAGTCATTTTAACCAGTGTAACAGCCCGTATAATTGCGTCGCCTGTTAATTACGTCATATGCGCCTTACCCCTCGATTTCTGGGCTCACTCTGTAGAAATAGAAACACAAAAGACACTTTAATATATTATGTGTTTTATTAGATAGGTGAGCAACTGTTTGGATACCTTTATTGGGTTAGTCTTGAATCTCGTGTTTTCTTGATTTACCGTGAGTAACACATCAAATTGATCAAAAGTGATGGTAATATATAATATTTGTGATACAATGATGCACTCTGCTGGAAAGAAATTGAAGTTTAGGAGAATGTAACCTATAATATATATTCTAGGATCTAGGATATTGAATTAATGTAATTATTATTATGTGTCAGTAGATTTACAGTATATTTCAAATATTATTGTTATCATTGATGAAAACATTTGTGATGCTTTATATTTTTGTAGAGAAACTGTGATTTTTCTTTCTTTTTGATGAATATATGGCCGGTTTCACACACAAGGCTTAAGCCTAGTCCCAGACTAAAATTCATTTTTGAGCTGATTTAACTAAAACAATCTTGCTCTGACATATCTTAAAATATGTCAGTGTGACAGTGTCATTATTTTGTTTTTAAGATTAAAGTTTTTTTTTAAGGCACATTTATAAAAGCTTCTAAATAAGCTACTATAAATATCCTTAATTGAACTAAGGCCTGACCCTGGCTTAATATAGATCTGTGAAACTGGGCCATAAAGAACAACATTTGTTTGTACCCAAGACCATTTGTAACATTATAAATGTTTTTACTGTAATTTCTTGACTAGCACACATTTTGAGTCAAGTAAGGAGCAAATGATCATCTTAATCCTATACTTTCCTATTTGGTGATCATTAAACATCAAACCATGATTACAGTATACACCGACGTGTTAGAGGTGAATATACAGGTATGCAGGTTATAAAGTTTTTTTATTTCTCTATGTAAGTAGATGTTATCACTTCAAGAAAACCAATGAAAATAATAGAGAAGATAAGGATATTTACAGATGACTTCTATATACCAATATGTAATGTAGAAAATAATGCTGAATGAACCATTTATGTTAAATGTGGTCTATAACAGGGGTTCTCAACTCCAGTCCTCGCGACCCACTGCTCTGCACATTGTGCATGTCTCCCTTATTTAACACACCTGATTCAGATCCTCAGCTCGTTAGGATGGACAGAGTGTCTATCCTAACGAGCTGAGGATCTGAATCAGGTGTGTTAAACAAGGGAGACATACACAATATGCAGAGCAGTGTGTCGTGAAGTTGAGAAACCCTGGTCTATAACATAGTTATAGGTTTGGACATTTGAATCTGGAAAAGTATGGAATTTTTAAATGCAAAATGTGTAATCCTGAATACAACAAACACAGCAAGTACATTGCACTTATGTATAATTAGTTAAATACACCTATTATAAAGTTGGGCCATGCTTTGTCCTACAGCTGTGCTCCCTTGGACCTTTCCTCATCAGTAGGAGGAATGAAGGTAGCATTGCCTTTACCCTCATTTGCTTTATACATTTACACAGACTAAAATACGACTCAGTTTAGACTCGGGCATGAAGCCCATTTCATCCCATTGGATACTGGAAATGATTGGTGTGGGATCTAACGATTTGCAGCCCCCAGTGGCCCTGGGCTCATTCCATTACAGGAATGACAACCCCCGTGGGATTTAGTCATGGGTGTCTGATGTATTTGTGATTCAGCCAGCTGGATTATGCCACACATATTCAGCAGATATCGACTGGATGCCACCGCACCTCCTTTGGCTTGCACAGTCCTTGGAAGTCAGTTACTTAGAAGTAATATCTCATATTTTCAGATGTCAGCTGGTTCATTTGGTGTGAGGTATCTTACCATACTTCCTTTCCTGCATTTTGCATGGGGGTAAGCTTGCTTTAGAGTGAGGCAGTAAGGCAGCTACCTTGTCAAAGTGGCAGGTGTCATTGTTGCCTTCATGTCTGAGAATTTGATGTGTATACATTTGTATACATAGATGCCACATTCGACCACTCCAGACATGTTGACACGTCCGCCATATTGGAACTGTCATCATTTCACATGCTGTTGTTACAATAAAACTGAAAAATGATGCATTCGGTGCACAGAGACCGGTGAGACCCCATTTCGCTTGGCTGTGTGCATGGCTTTTTTTGTAACAGTCTCAGTCTCTGTTAGCAAAAAATGCACTTGAATAAATAGCCTACCAAAAACCAGGGGTGTGGACTCAAGTCGCATGACTCGGACTTAACTTGGTCTCGAGCCCCAAATTTGATGACTTGCGACTCGACTTGACCTATTTAAAGATGACTTGCGACTCGACTTAGATTTTGACAACAATGACTCGCGACTTGACTCGGACTTGAGCCCTGTGTCTTGGAAAGACTTGACCTTCTAAAACCACAGATCAGAGTTGTAATAATCACTGATTGTAGTATAGCACTGTATCATTGACGCATCAGCGCAGTCTCATCCCAATTCATCATATAACTGACGTTTTGGGACGTCTTTTGACCATTCGTCAATATACAACTTTTTAGGGCCCCCTTAAATGTCGGTAGATGACGTTATGGGATCCTAACTCTACCCCAGACCTAAACCTACCCCTAAACCCAACTCGTCACCTAACGGTGGTAAAGCGTCAGTTGCTAAAGGTAAAGCGTCAGTTGTATGACGACCCGGGATCGTCATCGACCGATGTTTAAGGGGGCCCTAAAAAGTCGTATATTGACGAATGGTCAAAAGACGTCCCAAACGTCAGTTATATGACGAATTGGGATGAGACTGTGTTACAGCGATCAGCGCTGCTTTCACACATTTGGCACTGAGCCAGAGAGCGCGTGATAGAGTGCGTTCAGCAGCGCGTGTCAGCTATTTAGTTTTCAACCAAATAATGTTTTCTTTTTTCTTTTTCAGGCATTTAAATACACTAGCGAACCATTTATAATTTGAGGGGAAAAAAACACTGAGTAAGTGGAAATAATAAACCTTTCAAATGCAATTTTGAGACACGTTATTTTTCCCCCACAACAAACGCACATTTTAGCCTATAGGTAACTATAAAGTCTTCTCCCTGTTCACCAGCCACTCACTTTCATGTCTTTCGGGAGAAATGGATGGATTTCCGTTAAATTTTGTAAATGACAGGCACGTAGCCCCAAAAGTGTCACGTGGCGCTTGATAATCATTGCCATGGAAATAGGACTGTTCTAGTACAATTACTGTCTCGTTAACAAAATAATTTATAACCAGGGACTCAATATTTAAACTTAACGTTTAGCAAATCACGATTAATTTTCCCAATGAACAGTTACTTTTATTTTATTTATTTTTTTAAATCTGCATTGCCACTCTTCACATTCAACCAATCAGACAACCAACCAATCAACATCCACTAAGTTTGAATAAATATGATAATATTATATATTATTATATTATATACATATTTTAATACCCTTCCTGATATAAATTAGTATACATTTCATTTTATGGTAATTAAAACTGAGACAGTAATTTGTGCAAAAAGCACTAATGACTTGTTTAAGACTTGAAGCTTAAACTTGTAACTTGACTTGGACTTGTCTGTCTTGACTCGGGACTTGACTTGGGTCTTGAATGCAAAGACTCGAGAACTTACTTGTGACTTGCAAAACAATGACTTGGTCTCACCTCTGCCAAAAACAATAAGTAAAATGGATGAAAACAAAACCTGACCCTACTCTATGATAAATTATGTTATTAAAACATTAACACACAAATCATTGTTAATTTCACATAAAAGCTAGCAGGCTGCATGCGTGCATGGTTTGGCTTGACTGAATGCGTGCAAAGTGCGCTCCTTTCATAATTATTGGGGAGCGATGGAACAAGGTTGCCTGCTCTGATAAGTCCTGTTTTCTTTTACATCAAGTGGACATGACAGCCATGTATATGTGTGCCATTTACCTGGGGAAGTGATGACACCAGGATGCACTCGGGGATAATGACAAGCCGGTGGAGAAAGTGTGATGCTCTGGGCAATGTTTTGCTGGGAAACCCTGGGTCCGGCCATTCATGTAGATGTAAATTTGACATGTGCCACCTAACAATGTTGCTGACCAGGTACAGCCTTCAAGAAAATACTGTTGTTCCCTGGTGGAAGTTGCCTCTTTCAGCAGGATAATAAACCCTTCAACACTGCACACATTGTTCAGAAATGGTTTAAAGGTGTTTCTCTGGCCTTCAAATTCCCCAGAGCAACAACAGAGATCAACTAGTTTGATCCACGGCGCTCCACTTTGCACCCTACATGATTTGAAGGATCTGCTGCTAATGTCTTGGTGCCAGATAGCACACCTTGGTATCTCTAGGGGCTAGGGGTCTTGTAGAGTCCAGGCCTTGGCAGGTCGGCACTGTTTTGGCAGCACGCAGAGGACCAACAGCATATTAGGCAAATATTTATACAAGATCACTACAAGTATAGCTTTCAGTACTGCAACTACGTTTGATTTGTGTAGAGAAAAATAAAATGTAATCAAAATGTAATATATATTGGAAACATTATTTTAAGGTAAAATTAAATCTTACTTAGTGTTGCTTTAACTTACTTATCTACTTTTTTTTTTATGTACGCTTCAGTTCGTTCATTCATTTCATGATAAGATTATACCTTCTATTATAAAAATATCAAACCAAAATGTAAAATAGTTTTTTCACACCCATGTGTTTTTCACACCCATACTGTAGAAAGAATTATAATGAAAGTGAAAGAGGACTTGGGTGATAATGTAATCCTTCGAGTGTTTTTTTTTTTTTTTTTTTGGGGGGGGGGGGCATTTAAAAAGATATCTAGTTTTTCACAACCTAAATAATAAAGGGCACACCTAGTGAGCCAAGATGCATTTCAAGGAAGATGTATCTTAAGTGACAGTTGTACAGTAACTGACAGACTTGCTCAGACAAGCAGATCTCTCAAACCCTGCCAAGCTAGCGAGTTAGAGCACTGGTGCTTTTTCTTCTGTGAACGACTTAAACTATAACCACATAATAGGAGAACGACATGTTAGCCAATTATTAGTCCCTTGGACTTATTGACTGTAGAGATGTTTAATTCCTATGGAAGACGTGTCTAAGAATGACAGCCAATGTACTGTAACTGATGACCCAGCTTTGCTCCATTACACAAACACTTTTCACCACTTAAATGTTGTGTGCAAATCAAAAAATCAATAGTAGACTTGATGAAGTCTCTGTCAGGAGCTCAGAGAAATTGGTTAAGGATATTTGGTTTACAGTTCAATCTCATTATAGATTTGAAGGTTTCTCTGATCACATTAGGTTTCAATGAATAGCCATAATATCTCTTATGTCTTTCATGTTCAAAAATACAGTAAAAACAGTACTATTGTCAAATATGTCAGATAATAGTGTCAGATAGAACCTTATAATTCCAAGGGGACGAAATGTAATTTATTTCTGTGATCAATTCATTTTCAGCATCATTACTCCAGTCTTCAGTGTCACATGATCCTCAGAAATTATTCTAATATGCTGATTTGGTGCTCAATAAACATTTATTATTATTCATTTATTATTATCACCAATGATGAAAACAGTTGTAATGCTTAATATATTTGTAGAAACCGGGATACTTTTTTCAGGATTATTTGATCAATAGTAAGTTTAAAGAACATCATTTATTTGAAATATGGGCCTAATCTTTTGAATTTAATGAATTCATTGAATTTAATTACTTTAATCCTTGCTGAATCGAACTATTTTTATTTATTTTTTTCTTACTGACCCTCAGACTTTTAATGTAGTAGTTTACAAGAACAAAATACCATGCTGGATTGGTTGTAATGCATTGCTAATTACTTTTTCAAGGGAAAAGTAATTCAATTACAGAAGGGATTGCTCTTAATTTTTGTACTATTTATGTAACAATGTGGTTGAAGAACGAATAACAAGGTGCGTGGTACATGAACAAAAACGAGAAGCGGAAAACAGGGAACTGGACTTAACCAAATGCACAAAGACAGGGGAACAAAGACAGAGTTTCTTCTGATGTAATATCATTTAAAATAGGTACTGTATAGATCGTCTATCAATGTATGTTAGAACAGAGATGATTCTGCAATTTTATAGGCCTATTGTTTATTTGAAAGAATTAAAAGAGCAGTTTCATGTCTATTGTTGTATTTAACTGGTCGAGGCTGAAATGGGTTGATAAAGTAATGAGTAATAAGTAATAATTATAGAGAATAATTAGTACAGTAATCCAATTACACTGTTGAAGATGTAATTAGTTACTTTTCTTACTGTAACTTAACCAAATCTACAAACATGTTCAATATGTTTAAATTCTGAAAATACTTTATATATATTCACTAAGTCTGAATACAAAAAAATAAAGACAAAAATAACACATTTCATCAGATCAGAGCTGAAAATATCACACCAGAAATAGTATCAGCGTTTAAATGTCATACTCAAGTAATCTACCTCCCAGGTCACCTTGAGAAATTTGTGTACACACAAAATATCTTTAAATGGAATTCTTGTGTGAATATCTCTAGTCTACTTTTACATTTGATAAAGCCTATCAAATTGATCCAAGTAAATCTGAAAAGCAAGAATAATACCAAAAACTTTTTCATGAAAAGGGTTTTAGTAATGTTCTCACATCAAGGCCTTATCACCTATTTTGTATAGGCTACATCAATTCAGTGTGTATATCCTTTCAGAAGCAAGACTGTTAATTAGAAGAGGTTGAAGAGTGAATGTGGATGCTTAAAACGAGTGAACCTCATTAAAATCTAAAATAATCAGATGTGTATCAGATAGATGTTCGCATCCTTTCAGTCCCTCATGTCAAGGTTCCTCAGCTTCATAGATCACAGAACTGTTCACCATTAGCAGGCAGTTTTATGTGAGCTTGCCGTTGCTGGATGAGATCGAGTTAGTGATGCAGCATAATGACCTGGACAGCTCTGAGGTTTCTGGCGAGCGGCTGTCTTGTCAATCTTAGCTCACCGCTGCGAGGGCTAATTTTAACCCAGCGCTAATTTGCCTCATCTCTCTGACACACACATTTCTAACACACCCTAATTAAACAATAACATGGGTGACTACACCACACATGCAGCTGTCATGTCTGTTGTGTAGCTTTGTAAAGTATCTAGCTTTAGCTGAAGTCCATCACTTAACCTGACACATTAAGAGCTTTATATTCACTTTAGTTGGGAAACCTTGCCGTTGCACTCTACAAAAATAATAATAATAATAATAATAATAAAATAATAATAACCTTACTGTTGTTGGTATAGATAAACATGTCTGTAGTTTACTCAACTGTTCATAAATTTTGGACAATAATCAACAGTTAAGACATTTGTAATGTAATGTTACAGAAGATTTCTATTTAAAATAAATGTTATTTTGAACTTTCTATTTATTTGAATTCTGAAAAATATATATTATGATTTTCACAAAAATACTAAGCTGACATTTCTTGAGCACCAAATCAGCGTATTAGAATGTCAACTTTACAATCACACGAATAAATTACATTTTAAAATATATTAAAAAAGAAAGTGGTTATTTTAAATTGTAATATTTTCATATTTTTTACAGTTTTTTTATTAAATTATTGCAGCGTTAGTTAGAATAAAAAACAAATATCTCACCCAGTGGCACTGCCATGACATTGATTTTGCCTTATTTTATTTACAGTTCTGGGCTCTAACAGTTATTGTGAAAACAGAAATCATATAGTTATTGTCTTAAAATGAAATAAAAATAAAATAAAATTGTGTCATCATTTACTCATCATTCATCGTTGTACATCATATGTACGACTAACTTTCTTCCATGGGTCGTTGAAGAACTTCCTCGCCACTCTTCTCCATTTAATGACAAATAAATAAGGACTGTCAAGCAATATCTTACAATATTATATTATTAACTTATTTTGGCCTATTCATGTTCATCAATGTTATATTGCTATATGGTATTTTCACATAATGCAGTTTAAACACCATTTGCAATCACTAATATGATAAATGATTACATGTTTCAGATGACCACAACATTTTGTCATTTCTAATTTGTAGTTCTTAAAGCCATAATCATACTAATTATATTCAGCTACAATATTCGAATGTTAAGTAAGTAGTGAATTAATAAAAATAATATTATGTTTATAGAAAATGTAATTAGTTTGTGATGTCACCATGTATTTTCATGTAAATTTATTTTATTCCAGAAGATGGCAGTATGTGTACAGTACACAATTTGTTGACCAACTAATCCTCTATGGCTGTGAAGCCCTGACAGTATTATTAAGATGTTGTAATCCACTCGATTTGATCATTTTGATTGCATATTTCATATAAATATGATGTAAATATGATTCATATTCAATAATACAGATGTAAGGACATAATGTATGGTGCTGGCGGCTTTTTTCAAAAAGATAATTGAATGGATCAGTGTGATGCTTCAACTGGAGCTACTGTGATCAAGATTACAGTCAGGCAAGATCCTGTGGCACAATGTATTGTTTATTAGGTTTTATTATATCATTTGCACACGTTCACTGTTCATCTGTACTGTATAACATTTTTCAGAAAGGGGAAGTGTAGGCTAAATAACACTTATTAAACACTGAATGGCCATCATAAAAGTTTAGTGAAACATGACTTTTTACACATTTACATTTAAAAATTTGCTTTTAAAATGCAATATGTATGCTTAATACTAAAACATTGTGGTAAACTGTTTAGTTATAAAGGTGTTAATTCATTATTAATTAGCCTACATAATGTTAAAAGGACCATTCTCAGAATTCTCTATTAAAATCATAACATTTTTATTTCTTATTATGTTATACAGTTGGGTATTTTGTGGTATTTTAGTTTGGTTAATGTTTACTGTTTTATCTTTATTGTCTGATGCATTTGGTCGGTTGCTAGTGAGTCATCACGTTCTCTTGTGCCACCTGTCATCATCATCAGTTCGTTTTACAGATTGTATTAGCTTCGAATATATTGGCATATTAACATCACCTGATTTAATGGTGAAATGTTTAACATAATGTAGCCTCGCATCTACTGTCATTGTTGCGGTTGATAATAGAAAGGAAAATCATTCATTTGATAGTTATAAAGTCGACCAGGGAGTAAGGGTGAGCGGCGAAATTAATAGCAGGCAGCTATCATCTTTCGTTTCAATGAGAGAAAAAAGGCAAACGAACGAGCAAACGTCAGAAAGCATGTATACCATTTAGACTAGCGGCCTTTAATTTATAATGAAGTTCACGTTGCTCTGCTGCGAACGTTCTCAGCGCGAGAGTGCTTTCTCATACAAATGAGATCCAAGCGCGCTCGCACTCACTCACTCACGCGCTCTTTGACGTAGCCAGCCAGCTGGGCTCCAGCGTTCCAGCGCAGTACGTATGGCGCAGCGTGCCCGATCACCCTTCATATTCCATCCAGTCTAAATTACGGTTAATCCTGAATTTAGGCAACCTGACCTGACAAATCCGTGTGAATGTTTGTGTGTGTCATTGTATCTCTTTTTTTTTCTCAAGCCGGGACCAAAGACTTTCGAGAAGTAAAGCTGGCCCACACAGCTCTAATGAAATAGCGGATTCATCTGTTTATCCGCTGGAGACGAAGAATTATAGTGTTACTATAGTAGCGCTCCCATCGGCATCAAGGAGCAGCTTTTTTTCGGCGTGCCTTTCTGCCTCGCCGGCATCCTGAAACCACGAAGGGATGAGAGAGGTGATCTCGTCGATTATTGGTTATTTTTCGCGTTAAATTCCGCAGTATTATCTGTTGGCAACGTCGAAGAGGTGGATGCCGGGCGGCGCGCGTAACCGATTAATAGCGCGCGTGTTTCCCATGGCGCTGTCATTTACTTTCGCCAGCCGTGTCGGTGCTTAATGCCGGCGAAGGTGTGAGGAGGAGACCCGCTCTGATGATTTGATGCTCGTCCTCCTTATCTGGCACAGATTATATCTCCGCCTAGACCAATTTGGTGAAAACATCTGCATTGAATTGACGAGAAATGACTTGAGACATCTCGGACTGACACTATTTCAGCTGTTTCTTGATGATACGGTCACGCGAGGTGGAAGATTTGGACTGCACGTACTGCCTTCAACTGTTCGCCGCCTGAGGAGCTGGATATGTTCAGACTAACGTGAAGATGGATATTATCTTGGCTCTCCTGTGGTTATTCGCCGCACTATTTGAAGGCGTTTATTGCCAGGGAATATACGGTAAGACAAACAGACGTAGCAGCTACGTACAGAACTGTCGTGACCTTGCTAGGTAGATGTGGATGTTCATTCTCAATGATATCCAGTGTGATGTAGGCCCTATAGCTCACATGTCAATTGACAGTTCCTGCGTTACAGGTGCACTGTGGGGTAGCCTGTGGTCCCAGTCTGCCTCGTATTGGGCTTATGGATGAAATAGGCTACGTTGCCATGCACGATAACCGTTATTGTTAGGATGTTTTGAAATATCTTTATCAGGAATTGCATTGCTTGATCAACGCATAAAGATCACTGTTCATCTGTGGTAAACGTTGCTGCAAAGTATGTATATGGGCGGCTATTTGCCACATGGGGAAGTTGTCACAAGGGGAACATTGTGTGCAATTTGTTGACTTTTATTATTTAATCTAGATGTCGCTAAATGATATAATGTTGATACCAACTTATCTGAGCCTTTAAAACCTGTATGTTACTGAAATGTCGTGTATAGGCTACAATTAGCTAATGACACAGGTGGTTCAATGGAACGACGACTTGGAGATAATCAAAAGTGGCTTTTCCAGCAACTGCATATTAATACATAAAGTCAGAGCATAGTTTACCCAATACAGAACAATTTCGGAATTACACAAAACAAAGCAGTTAACATTAACTGAATAATTTAAAATGCAGTAAAAAACACTGTAGATTCAATGTGTAGGCCTATAACCGATAAAAAATAACGTGATGGTTCCCAATTTCTTTTCCATTTTTAAAAAATATTTTACTTTATGTTATACTCATACTACTCATACTTTCTATTTATTAACAACATCATTTTAATAATTCAATGTAAATGTGTATTACATATATTACCTTGTTAAGTAAATTTTAAGGTAATTCTTACTGTTTACTTCATTTCAACATCAAATTTTTTTATAATATTTTATAGGAGAATTACATGGATTGTTATAAATTATTTCACAATTTAAAATATAATATACTGTCATTTATTATATCAACATATTCATAGCCTTACTGTATGCATTAAGATAACTTCTGTAACTAATTTACAGGTTTTTAGTGCAGTATTTTCACATTTATTTATCTAATATTTTTACAGTGACTGTATCTAATATATAAAAAATATGCGGATACACGCGGATAATAAAAAATAGTTTTGAATAATAATAAAAAAACAGTTCTAAATATGCTTTCTCTGTGTGTAGTTCAAATACCCCTTTAAACAGAATATTTGATTAATTTTGTCCACTAAGCTCAAGAGCATATTAGCTATGTTGAATAGTTATTTTGTAGCCAATACATAAATTGACAGTCAGATATACTGTACATTAGAAATATTTACAAAAAGTGTGACAGCTAGCCCCATTTTTTTAGCCACATGTTCCCCAATGTGATTTATTTTATTCACATAATATATTCATGCTTGAGGACTGTTACAGTGCCATTTTATATGTATTTACTTTGCTGCAGTGGCAATCAAGGAAATAGTTTTAATAGTTATTGTTTCAATGTTAAGGGTAGCCATGAAAGCACATTTGTTGTGAATTGTGATTTGCATAACTACAGTGATGTAAGGTTGTTAAATTTCCTTTGACAGAATTTTATGTAGGTTAGGCTGCTCATGTCAACCGTTCAGTCATAGAAACCTACATAGAACCGGTTCAGCATTCTTCTGCCTGCAGAATATTACAAGGGGTTGGTCATAATGGGATGAAGGCTATACCTATAAAGCGTGGGCTGGGAGACCGATTTTAGCTGACGTCACATGGATTACAAGGGCAGATTTACTGTTACTTAATGGAAGACTGTTTGGATTGGTAAAAAAGAAAATAAGGGCAAGAATCAGTGGAAAATCCTTGCTACAGGATGTGAGCACCTGAAGTCAAGCACAGTGGACATGTTGGTCTATTATTTTTAAGAACTTAAAATGTACATTTATCCATTTATTTATATTGACGACTCCATGATGGCTGAGTAGACAGTTAGTGATAACCTCAGGCTATTCTTTTCATTTTCCTTATAGAGATTAGATTTACTGTATGTCATATTAAATATGGCACGTTACTCGCTAGTGATAATCTGGGATCTGGATATTTCCAGTAGTTGACATTCAGTGGTCAAATGGTGTCATTATCTTCATGTTTCACAGTGTGTTGGCTTGCTTTCTATTTGTAAGTGGCATATGAACAAACAAATGATTCCAGTGTAATGACCTGTGCAAATTTTGAGCTGTTGTGGCCTTGTGGGTTGTACTTCATTTCTAGGAGCTGGATGCTGGTTCATACCCTCTTAGTTTACTCCATGGATTTTGCATGGTAAATCAAGATGGGGTTTTGAACATTGAATTGATGAATACTAAGTTGGTTTGCATGCATGGATCCTGCACTAGCTGATTTCAACAGGATTCAAACAGCCATCGTTCTACATACTGAATCCTCCACCCCTACATATTGATCATTAAATGTTTTGGTTTAACATGTTTACCACAATGAAAGAATTTGCTTCCTTTCAGTTCAAGAGTTGGTATGAATTGAAAGTTAAATTGGAATTGGAGTGACAGGAACACTGCGTCCCAATTCGCCTACTTATATGTCCTACTGTTTTTGTGAAGAAAATAATACATACTTTTGATGTTTGCTGCAATTAACCCATTCTACAGAATTCTGTAGATTTACCCCACAGTCAGTGCTGGTAATGTGGATGGAAGGTGCATTGATTTCATGGAATTTGTATTTGCCTATATCATTTCCACACTGTGAAAAATATTGTTGGTTTAACTTAAAAATAATAAGTAACCTGGTTGCCTTAAAATTGTAAGTTTATTGAAATGGAAAATTTTAATACAATGATGGAGATTGATTTAATAATCAGAAACTGAAAATATTATGTTATCTGAATTACATAAATGATCTAAGTTGACTTGACAAAAGAAAAAATGTTGTAATTACAAATCATGAAAGCAAAAATATTTTACAGTGAGTCTCTGATGCGTTAGCAAGGTTCACATTACTTACTTTATGGTGGTAGTTGTCATTCAAGTCGAGCATGGAAATCTGGCTTGGTCATTTACCTTTTAAGCGAGGAACAAGTTAGGTCTTTTGTGTTTTGTCTTTTCCAACACATGGAGGATTTGCAAACAAAAGTTAACAGACCTTCTTTGCACACTGCCTTACAGTGGCAACAAGTTTTCCTTTCTTTTCAACTTCAAATATCCTTACCTCCTATCAATCTCCTATTCAATTGTTGCTCTTGGTGTTCACATGACAACTGTTTTATTTTTCCCCTTGTTGCATTTACCAAGACATTTCATTTGAAGCGTGTGGACTTTCAGGTTAGCTTTACACTACTTGCACTGATTTTATAACCAAATAGAGAGAATATTAAGAAGGCCGCTGGCGCTGTTTACGCATTGGTGAACAGAGATGCAAATTTTAAAACACCTGAACTCGTCTTCCTTTTCAGAAGTTAATCAAACACCTCAATCAACTTTGATGAAGATGCTAACTGGAAAGAGTAATAAATGTTTTATTGTACATTGAGACTAATGTACTATATTACAGCATCCCAACTGGCCACTTAGACCGAAATGAAAAAGAGAGCTCTGATAGTAAGACATTTAAGAGGTCGATAAGCTTTATAGTTCATGTAATTCAGTACAACTGTTGGTCCACTATTGGATCTTATGTCAGCATGTTTTGATTGGACATATATGGATATTTTTTCTAATATTTATTTATATTTATGTATGATGGTTCTCTGTTTCATATTTCATAGCCTCTCCATTAATTCCAGGCTCATATCTGTCACAGACAGTCAACTAAGTGGTCAGCTGATAGTATCACACACTTCAGCTAAATGCGATCCGCATTCTCTGCTTTTCCAGTGTTAATCCAGAGCTGCTAATATTTAAGTATTTTTTAGCTTCAACATCAAATCTGTCCATAGAAGAATTGCTTATATTTTACTAACACTGACAGAATAATCAAATTCATTCTGCTTATCTGGCCACAACAGACTGCTTTAGTTTCATTGTACATTGGTTCAAACATTGCTATGAAGCCTGGGCCCTTCAGAAACAAAGGCCAAGCACCTCTTTTTACTTTAGAAATAGTAGTATGTATAATAATAGTACTTTAATAGTTTAATTAAAATGTGATGGCTGCATTTGTTCAAATGTAGCCTAGCATATGGTCACACGTACACTCTAAATAATGCTGGGTTGTTTTAACCCAATTTTGGGTCAAATATGGACAAACCCAGCCATTGGGTTACATTTTTTAATAACATTTTTAACACAACGTTTGGGTCTGTCCATACTTGACCCAATGTTGGGTTAAACAACCCAGCATTTTTAGTGTGTACTGTCTCCTGTTGTGTAAAATAGAACTTTGCAAGCTGAAACTTTATTGGGCCGGGCTGGGGTGAATGAAAATAGCATTCATATAAATTATGACATTAAATGCAATTGCCTGTGACAGTTTCCCCACAGATTAGACTGACCACTGTGAAAGGGCCATTCTCAGTTCCTCTGGCTTCTACTGTAAATAATTCACACCTCTTACAAGCAGACATTAAAAAGGTATAGAAATAGTTATACTATATTCAAAATTCTCTTACATTTCCAAGTGCAATTTCTTAAGGGGAATGGTTGAACTGATGAATGATGTACAGTAGCATATGTTGCAGGCCACAATGTAGATCTTTATGTGATGAGTCTTTATGTGCAAAGAAGGTCAGCTCGTGTCCTTGCATGCTTTTCTACACGCGGTAGCAATCATCAGCCGAGTAACCTTGGGATGTACAATGCATATTACGGTTGTTAAGCATTGACTGTTAATGTGGAATACAACAACCTTCTTTACACGTTTCTCTCAATTATTTATCAACCCTCCAGTCCCGGTTTGTGTAGCACATTTAGTGTGCCATGTTCTGTAGCGTAAACTTTGAAAGACTAAGGCAACATGAAACAAACCTAACACAACTGCTAAACAGAAATGAGGGTTAGGAGAGCTTGGGGTCGGTAAGATTTCAAGATCAATAAGGATGATGAATAGGATAGCATTTGTTTAATGTCTTTACTGTCACTTTTGATCAATGTAAGTCGTAAAAAAAATACAAGTTTGGTATCTGATAAATAAAAAATAGACAGTATATTACAGTACGTACTGTAACGGTCACTTTGTGCTTTTATGGTAATTTGAGGTAAAATGAGAAATTTATAAACCCAGGGAAAATACGCCATCTCTTGTCTTTGCACATCTTTTTCTCCGACACCTATTGTTTCTCACTCTCTGGCAACATCTCATCTGCGTTACAGTACAGAGATCCAACCCCACATAATTTAGTCATATAATCTTTCTTTTTTAATAAACACAAGAAAAATCACAACTGAATTTAACAATGGACATCGTTCAATGGAAATCAGTTTTGGGATTTAATTTAAATAATTACAGCTCTTTGTGTTCCATAAGGAAAGATAGTTTTGATTGGCATGTGGATGGTTAGATGTTGACAGAACGTTTTTCACTGCAGCATTTTGATGCTATTTCTACTTGCAATAATAATTATGTCGTATGACTTAATTAAAGATGCAAATAATTTATGTTGGAATTTGCATTTCAAAATGCATGGCTCAAAAATATCTACAGGCTTGTTTAAATAGGCAAGATGCTTTCTGGCTTTGACTGCTTGTTTTTGAAAAACATTTGAGAACCACACATCCACTGGCACTAATTTATAAAGATTTGCCAGTTTCACTGGGGGCCCATTTAAATATTACAACACTTTTGTGTAGTACCATCTTGCATAAATCTTGTAATATACATTATTCTTCTAATAGTTTTCTAAAGAAAACTTTACAAATGCTCTAGCTGTCTTGCTGCAGATTTGCTAAGGTTTTCAGCGGGCTTTAGGATTTCATACTGAGGACCACAGTTTTATTTTCTTCCTTTGTGATAATTGTTTTGTGTTAGTGTTGTAGGCTTCCTGTGGGTTTGTACTTTACACATTACAGGTGGATGATTAACCATGCAATGCATTACTGCAATCCACTGCTGTTTTGAAGAAATCATTGTATTGCGAGTTATTGTGGCCAAGAACAATACTGGGCCGAATGAGCAAAGACCAATAATAGCAGTGCTAAGATTTGGTAAAATGCATAATGGCTGGAAGTACAGTATATGGGGAAAAATAATCAATGGATGTTGCCTCCCTCTCTTGAGGGCCAGTGTGAGCTAAAGTCCTGAAAGCAGAAAGGCAAGGTTAGTGACTTTCAAAGTGCCATACAGAACCATAAAACAAAAGACCTCCGTCACAAGAACTGTCTATTCCTGAAAAACAACTTTGGACAGTAAATTTACTACTGTACATTGCATGTGATAGGTGATACACTCCATACCTACACATTGTGAAGTTATAGCATATTCATACCAGTCTCAAATAACAACATGACATCATGACTTTTGCGTAAACATACACAGCCAATTTTAACTAAGTGACATGTTATCACTTAAGCATTTTGAGCTATCCGCGTGTACGTAAACGGCGTTCATAAACACGCTGAAAGGCGATTACTGCGTGTTGATAGCACGCCAAAAATGGAAATACGAATTGGCGTGTCATAGCACACGCTACTTCATGAGATCAGTCTGCAAATAATGACATTTTTACTCATGACAACCATTAATGCACAATATTCAAGATGTGCTTTTCACATCTCCAATCCTATATTTATTATATATTTATAGACTTTGGTAGTTGCTCCATCCTTACTGATTTGTATAGCTGTTCTGAACCGAATAGCCTCTTGCAGATGATGATTGACAGAAACTGATGTTCGAGGTTGCAATGTCTTACTGCAAAGTAAAGTCAAAATCTACTCTCTAATGGTATCTGGAATATGCCCAGCACTGCATATTTTGTATGAATCCCTTATTTGACACATCTGATTGAGGTCATGGAGCACTCTACTATCGAGCTGATGAATACCAGATGGGTTAGATTAGGAAGACATCCAAAATGTGAGCTATGTCCAGAAGCTACCTTACTGCCCAGTTTCTTTATTTATTTATAAAAATGTGGACTATGACCAAAAGCTACCTTATTGCCCAGTTTATTTATTTAGTTAGTCATTCTAAGACATCATAACATCAAGCCAAATGATTTAGAACATAATTATTTAGATGTACTAAGGAAACTGGTTTTAGACAGGCGACTAAGACGTGATAAGACAATGAACCCTGTAATTGCTCTGTTTGTACAGATTATTTTAATAAGTTTGAATGCTGCCATCCGAACCCTGGTGTGCACCAAACAAGCGGACCAAGACTGCTGAAAAGATAGGTCTCAGTCCACTTTCAAACGAACTTTACAGTTTGAATAACATGACATGTACTGTAAAAGAACCAAAAACAGGAAGAAGCGACCCTAAAAAGGACAGAATGCTTGATTGCCCATCACAGTCTCGAATTGCCCATCACAGTTCGGTACAGAATCAGAACCAAGTCTCCTCACAGCAGATCATTTGTATTTGCCGGAGGGATTCCTGATGCTGTTTTGACTCTTTTACACATTTTATATGCTCTTCACGAGTTTGTATGTGGACACAATACTATCGTATGCATGCACATGCATATGAGTGCATTTATCCCAGCACACACCATTGTTTTGAATGTGCATCTCAAAATAGGCAATAGGTCACAAATCAGGTTGCGAACGTATCCCTATGCCTTTAGGTTCGCTGGTAAAAATCTGAATGCTAAGTGGACCAAGCCTAGAAGCCTTTTTCTTTTTTTTTTTTTGGTCTGGACCAAACAAACAAGCAAACCGAACTGCAAGTGTCAACACAACGTAATCAACATGACATGTAAACATACACACCATTTTTCGAGTCAAGTGGCGTATTACTCTACGCATTTGAGCTATCCGCGTGTATGTCTACACCATTAACGTCCTAAGTGATTCCGCGTGTCTGTACATGTCGTCAAATGTCTGCACGAAACAAAGCAAAATGTAGATCTACATCTGAGAGCGATCTTCTTTTTCCTAGGATGGTAAGGGGAACACTCATAAATGCCATTAACCCCAGTGACGGGTAATTTCAGGACGGGGTTGAGGTAAGTCATATTATATACAGTAATAACGTTAAGTGGACGGCGTTCATAAATGATTATTTGTGTTGATAGCACGCCAAAAATGGCAATACAAATTGGCGTGTCATACACACGCTACTTCATGAGATCAGTCTGACCTAAAAATGCTTATTTCTCCCTTCAAATAGAAATATAATGAATTAATTAAATAATAAATTAATTTAAAAAGCCTCGAATTATAGATGAGTTATGCTGTTACTTCGCCAAGTAATTTGATTTTATTTTTATTTATTTTTTTGCCTGGCAACTGATAAAACTGCGGCACAAAGCCAAAATAAACTTTAAGAAAAACATAATCCTTTAAAAAAAAAAAAAAAACTTTGAACATCTTAGCAACTGCTCGAGCAACACCATTTAAACCACTCACAACACACTGGCACTGAGGAGGCAAGATTTGCACAGGCAAGCACCACTCATATTTTCTTCAGAAAATGTCAATTTTAGATGTTTACTGAACAACAAGAGCTTTGCTGAACTATGCATGAACACAGTGAGTGTGCTTTGACCAAACCTATGTGTGTGTGGACTCAAATAATGTTCCAACAACCAATGGAACAGCACAAAAAAACCTCAGCAAGACCTTGGACTTCACATTGTTAATGCTTCAGTGAAGGTCTCTGAGGACAGCAAGCATTATTACAGAACCATATCCTGCTGAGCCCTGTGCAAAAAAACAAACAAAAAAACATCTCCGCACATCTGTGTTCCCCTTTGGCACAGGCTATGAGGTTTGAACTACGGTAGAATCATTATATTAAGGTAATAAATGCTCCTTGTAAGGCTTGTATTTATTCCTTGACTTCTTTTTATAAAAAAAATTCAATCAAGGGAAATGAATAGAGTGTAAAAGGATTGGGAGCTATTTACCTAGCCATGGTGCTTTATTGATTTGGAATGATATTTGCTATCTATTTTTTATAACAAACATTCTCAACTACATTTACTAGACTTTTGTGTTTCATGTTAAATGAAAATAGCTTGTAGTTTAAACTTCATTAAACATTCATGGGAATAAGTGAGTTTTGCAACTGCATCAGTGAACCTTCAGGGCAGATGTAAGCGACATTTGTCAACACTGAAAATCCGTAAATTTTTATGCACTCGACCCTTGGAGTTTTTCTATTAGCGCAGGCACTTCGCTTACGTTTATCTAGAGCCATTAGCTGTAGATTTTGTGAGAATGAGTGTTAATAAGTGTTAATGAGTGCTAATGAGTATAAAGTAGTGCACATTATACTGCAAGCAATGCGGGGCAGGCTTCATTTTGTGGTTCACCGCACTGTTTGAGTTGATTTTCGAGAAGGTTTCACTTTCTTTGAAAACGTGTAAACATTTCGTCTTGTAAAACTGATATCCACATTTCAGATCATGGATGACTAATAAAAATATCTCTCAATTCAGAGAGTATATGAATTTTTTATTGTTTACTGTATGTATGTTGGGAGTAGAGGAGAGAGAAAGTCTGGTAGGCCTGTGCCGCAGGTTAGCTTGAGGGTAACCATGACTTGTGTGAGAATGCTCTCCATAATTAAAATTTCACAAGCTGAAAGCTGGTTAACTTAAGGCCATGCTCACAGATTTACGAAGAAGTCATTGCATCGTGTCTGTCTATATGCTAATGTATTTCTGACTTTTCTTTTATGTAGGCATTGTTTTTACATAAGCACTTGGATTTAGTATCCCAGTGGAAGATTCAATGGAGGAATCCATTCATTCTCTGTAATTGGGTGAAATCTCCAGACATTATAAAGAAACCAATCGAGCCAACAAAATGATCATTGTAAACAAATTTAGAGAAAGAAGTTGCTGTACACAGGACATAGTCAGACAGAGGCTGTTATAGTTTCCTTCTTTCTCTTGATTTTTTGCAAAATGATGATGGATGCATGAAGTATGATTACGCCAGACAATAATACTTCTAGCATCTTGGTAAGATCAAAAGTAATCTGTCTATGTTGGGATTGGACAGATCTGGTCATGATCAAATATAAAATCAGCTTACTGACACAAGCAAGGCTCTATCTCTATGAAGCAATGCTGTCAGAGTTATGAAAATACATTGGGTTACAAAAGTTAAATGTTTCATTTTGTTGCATTTTTCTGATTGCATACATTTTCCCCATATAACCAATAAATTATTACAAATATTGATTGTTTTATAGTACTAGATAATTCCGCTTCAATCATTTGTAACAAAAGTTTTCACTATTGGACCAAACCATTCTCACTCAACAGTTTCATTGTAATGCCAATTCGACTGTGGAGCTGATAACAGAATGCTTTGGAATGTAATACAAATGTGTCAGTTGTCAGCAAGTTTACAGATGATATGAGATTTTAAATAGCGACTGTGTTATGAAGTATGAGCAGATGTTTCTTTTCATTTTTAAATCCGGTATGGAAACAGTCCCTGTATTTATCAGTTGATTACCATGCCAAGCAAGCTTAAGTCGAAATATAACTGGAACCCATTCCTTACTGTTGTTTTGTGATGGACAATAAAAGTATTTTTACTTCATTGCTATACTTAGGCTCAGTCCACTTTTCAAGGATCTCTACTTTAATGGAGGACAGTAAAAAAAATGTAATGTGTTGGGAAACTTTTACTTTGACTCCAACTCCATGTTGTTCCTCATTATTTCGAACTGAAAAAATTGTAACCAAGACACAATGTCTGATTCAGTTTATTTTCATATTGTTTGTCGAACATGCATTTTGAACAGAGAAAGCTGGAAATGAAGCCCATCTCTTTCTCTTCTTAGTTTTTAGAGGTCAGAAGAACACAAACAAAAAAAAAATAAACATTATAACAACAAATAAATAAAATACAGCAACTGAAACATTACATTAATGTGGACAATTAAGGGTATACCTGTCCTATACCTTACGTCAGAGAGAGAAGTGAGCTCTGTGTCTTGCTTAAAATGAAGCTAGCCTGTTGTGTTCATAAGTAGAATTGTTTTGGGACTACTATTTTGAAGAGGAAGTCTGAACTGTTGAAGTTTTGTGTAATTACGTAATGTGTGCGAGAACGGAATTAAAAATTAAACCAGATGAATGAAGTCAAGTTACCTATTATTACTGTGCTTTATTTTTTATAAATACTGACAGATACCACACTGCCTTCACACACTTGGATTAGGATATTACGCACATGTATCTAAGTTAACGTTAGAACAAGGTAGCATAAGGCTACTACTTTGTTTTAAATAATGTTTGAAATCACCTTTTTGTGGTCATTTTTTTTTACCTTCTGCAGTTATACTACAGTACTTTGGATTTTCTGCCCGACATTACAGCATGGACCAGCCGTGTTAACGATCTGTCACTGCGTGAGCTTTTCTGCAACTAACCAACTAATTAAAATTTAGTTGATCTAGCCTCTTTTCATGGACTAACATTTAGTTGACTATTAGTTGGCAGCCCTTAAGTAAACCTGGTCATTCTCTTCTACTGAATAGCATAACCCTCTTTCTGTTCTGAGGTTGTTGTTTTTTTTTCATTACTTATACCATTTATTTTGTAAGGCAGCCATTGGGATTATTTACAGCAGTTGTTCCTCGGCTGGTCTTTGGAGTGTGAATTTATGCTCTATAATGAAAAACAGCCTGTGTGCCTGCATCAGCACATACTGTAACTTTGATAGTGTACATGCAGATTTGTGTTAGTGATGCACCTCATAAATTATTCCTCCACAAAAGTTTTTTGCCACTCTGTTATCCTTATGATCATATTGTTTCCTTTAGAGTAGTAATTGGGTTTTCTGTGAGATCAAAGTGAATGATCCGAGATTATGAATTATGAATGTGCCTCAAGATGTAACTTCATGGTGAACTGTAGTGAACGGAGATGAACTACCTAGATCTTAGATGAATGCTACAGGGTTCTGTTCTTCAAATGATAACAGAAAGTGGCCATACTGTGTTTGCTCCAGTATTATTCTTATGTTATTATTGTACAGATCTCAGTTTTTTATGGCAGCAATGTTCTTAAATCCTTAATTCATGTCTTAAAGACCTTTAGCGCAAGTAGAAATAAATGTGAAACATTAGCTGATTTTCTTTGTTACAAGAAGGAAAAAAAAGACCTCCACTGATCTCAAGATCAGTTGTCTTGAAGTGCAGTCTGCCAATATAATCTGCAGTCTAGATCAGTGTTCCCCATTTTTTTTGTTCTTACAGACCCCACAGCCCTCATTCAATATTGTCATTAACGATGATTCACTTTAGGGTATTTAACACTTGAAATAGTTAACATGTTTCACACTGTTCATCATTTTCTCAGGATTCATATGCTGCCATTTCACACTGTACATTCATAAACCCAAGGTTAACATTCTTATTTGCATATTTGCGGTGTCAATGTCACTACTTGGTTGAACGCCACACACAATATGTTTACATAAAGACTCTAGCATGGCACATAATATTACCATTACATATTATAATTTTACAGACTGTACTATCACGTTTATCCTGAATAGACTTTCCGAACTATAGGTAAGAATGAAACGGTCTCTTCTTCAATCCAGGGCCATTTACATGACACCTTTTTTTAGCTAAATACCGAAAACTTTTTTATAACAGCATTTTGGGAGCCTGAAAATCCAGACTTTTGAACTGGGTTCAACTTACATATTTTTGAAATGAATATTTCAGTGTAAACTAAAATAACATGCTAATTTGTGAAAATGGTGACATCATGTGCATGCATATTATGTGTTCAGTCTATGGGCACATAGTTTTTATTTTACAAAGTGATTTCACGAACTACTGGCCTGACATTTTATCAATGTATCTGTTTAATATAGTATTAGCAACAAAAAAAAAACATTTTGATATAGTCAAGAATGGAGTGGATTCTGTGTGTTAAAACCATTCATACTGTAGCATCATAGCATCAGGAGATGTTGTTGAGATGTTCCTGGCATGGTAATAGCACTCAAACTCTCAAAACAGTTCAACAGGTTTAGCTAAGAAAATGAAATATGAAAAGAAAAAAAAGAAAATCATGACCTGCTTCTGCTCCTAAGTAACTACTCTCAAAGGTGAAGCTCACTTTTTCCTTGTCTGCCGTTGCTCACTGTGACCATGTGACGAGTTTCCAAGCAAAGCAAATTACCCTGCGTCGGTAATGTGCTGGAGATGACATTTTAAGACAATGTACATGTGATGAAAATAGCAGAAGGGCGTCAAATTGGTTGTGGTCCAAAGAGGGCAAATGTTCTCCATCAATATTCTTAAACACTGCCCTCATCATCTCTGCCCTTTGCAGGGAATTAGCATATGAAAAGGAGAGCAAAGTGCTGTATTTCAATGAGTCGCCTCTGCCATTTTCAGCACCGCTGTGTTCTCTTTTCTCTGCTTAGTTTCACGAACAGCCTGAATGGGTTGAGATCAGATGGTCAGAGTAGATAGCATACGATTTAAAGCAAATTTATTGAATGAACTGGGCACAATTATGACCCTCAGTTCCAAATGGTTTACAGTGTGCAGTGTTAAGATGTGC
This sequence comes from Hybognathus amarus, assembly GCA_030378365.1. NCBI lineage: Eukaryota > Metazoa > Chordata > Actinopteri > Cypriniformes > Leuciscidae > Hybognathus > Hybognathus amarus. The sequence continues at coordinate 14,145 of JAQIUQ010002514.1, read as the reverse complement.
TTTAAAGTTCCCCGTTTTAAATGAGATTCTTGAACATACAAAATGTGTTTTTTTACGGTTGAACACTACACGATTAAAAAAAACCCAGAAATTTTGTGCAGTAGGAGCACACTTTGGTAAACCAAGCACAATTACACTTTAAACACTTAATTTCGAGATGCTGAAATTACTGCTTTCTAATGCAAGACTCGCATGGTGTTGTTTCAATTTACCTCCCAGTTCTCTCCCCACTGTGAATCCTTTTAAGGATAACACTGACATGGCCTGACAAAGAGTTCTCCTAACAACCAAAGAAATAAACAAAAAAACTAAAACAGATAGCACAGCATAATTACTAGACAAATAAATTGGTAGTGAAGACCGCCTAAAGGCCTGCTCTCAACAGAATGTTATTTTCCCTTTCTCTTCCTTCCCATATTGTTCTCCTCTGTTTTTTACTGCCATACCCGTGTATGTCTCAGGACCATGGCCATAGAATTTGTTTTTTTATATTTATATTACTGGCATTATTTTCAGTTTAGGTAGATATTAAAGATGAGAAACAAATCTTTACGCAGCAGTTATAATTTTATTTAACAAAAACCAAAGACACTCTCAACTACAAATCAGGAACAGAACAATCGTGTATACAGTAAAGACGAGAACAAACCATGAACTGAAATAAACACAGAGCTTAAATACACAAACAAACCTATGAAATGAATGACAGGTGCAACGGATATTCAAGCCCGTTCTCATCCCAAAGCGTCATATACTATACTATATTGACGCTAAAGGGTGCCATGTGTGTTGGATTTAGACGAAATTTTAAAAGCGTCACTGTATGATGCCCTAGGATTAGAACGCATTGGATATCCAATGAAAAACCATAGACACGAACAGAAAACTGGGAAACACAACTAAAATCCACCCAAAACAGACCCAGATAACCCATTGTATAAACATACAATTTATACATACATATGTACACTAGGGGTTGAACGACTTCAGATTTTTGAAGTCGACTGTTATGACATCAAAGTCGAGTCGGCGTCGACTAGTCGCTGACGTACATTCATAAAAACATAAGAGACGTGACTGCTTTGCAACATGCCACAATTTACAATTAATTAACAGAAAATTATACAGATGCCAAAAACTAATAATGGGGCCGTTTACACCTGGACACTTCATGAGTTTTTATTGATTTGATTTATCAAAACGATTCCATTTACACACATAAATATGTTTGCAAAACGGATACAAATCCGATCTTCAAACAACGCGCAATATGCAGATTTTACGGAGTTCACATCACCGAAAGCAACAGTAGAGCTGCATTTTATTGATTTTTAGCTATTTCAAAATTTCAGACCGCAATAAGAGAGACAGCACTGGTAAGATCATTTTATTTCTTTACTGTTAACTGAGATGATTGTGTGTTAAGCGTCTGTGACTTACATTCTTACGATAGTTTGCACGTTGGCTTTATGAATAGATGCAGATGCGGTGATGCGTCATTAGCTTCGTCATATAATGAATAACACATTCTCACACGTTTTCCTTCAGCATTTTTGGGAGAAGTCCAATTTAAATATGCGGTTTAAATTTAAAATCCGTCTCGAATGCAATTCGGAGGGCATTTAGCCTACACATGGTCTTTTCACAATCGGATAGCAATCAGATCACAGAAACACATGAAAGTGGACAGATGTAGGCTAGCTAAACAGCCCGCTGTTTACATCATCATTTAAGATGAAAAGAAAAATAATTGCGGGTGAATTAGAGATGCATTGATATGTTTAAATAATATATGAAAAATTTATAATGTTTGATCATTTTAAAGGAGAAACTCTCATTTCCCGGTAAAATAGTAAGCGTGCGTCATGCTTTCACTTTTGTTTTCAACAATATTGCTAAGTTAGTAAAGTATTTCCATACACTTTATGTAGCCTACCAACGCTGCTTTTCTTTCTGCAATGACCCTCTGGGCTCTTCATCTGTTGTCAAGCTTACATCAAGCTTAAAGCATCACGCCATTTGCATTAAGGTCGACTAGTCGACTAATCGACTTAGTCGGTTCAACCCCTAATGTATACACATATGTATGTTTACAGTATGCCACAATTGGCATAAGAAATCTAAGCTGTCTGAGCTATAGTTCCATCTTGTTTTGCTAACATACGCTTGATTGACTGTAACTTTACCTCTTCCTGTCTAGAGTGCAGTATACAACTAAATTAAACGCTCTGCCAGCATGCTGTATCAGCAGTCGATCAGCCAAGCAAATGTCATTAAGCAGTAATTCGAATATGACTAGTGCCCACTTGCTTTTCAATAAATCACATACAAGTAGGGGAGAGCGGGCCACAACACTTTTTGACTTTCTCATTTTGTGTAAATTCCCTTTTTTCACATTCATTTCTAGTGCAATTATATGGTTTTGTTTTATTAATACAGTGTATACTTTTTTTAGAAATAATGGAAGTGAAATGTGACATGTAATATATGAGGGATAACATAACCAGATATGACAGCTTAAAATGTTATCCGATCTAATCAAAAACTAAAATATTTTGTCAATAAAATACAATTATTGGCATTTTTTAATTTTTGAGTTTGACAACAAACAGCTAGACAGCATAGTTCAAAACGTAATAATGAATCATTTCTGAACATGGACTAATTCATGTAAGTATAGAATAGTACTGTATATTGTCAGTATAGTGTCTTCTACTGGTTAGATCATGCAGCATTATGAAATATCTCAACTGATATTATACCTCTATCAGTTATAAGATTCAAATATTATCATAATTGTCTAATTTTAAATAAACACAAAAAACAGAGATGAAAAATGAACTTAAAGGGGTGGTTGATTATGATTTCAGTTTTCTAACTTTAGTTAGTGTGTAATGTTGCTGTTTGAGCATAAACAACATCTGCAAACTTACAACACTCAAAGTTCAAAGCAAAGGAAGATATTTGCTTTTAAAGATATCATTTTTTTTAAGACTACAACATTGCTCCCTGGTTAGTGACATCACCAACCCTAAAATTTACATAAACCCCACCCCCAGGAAGACACAAACAGTGTTGAGAAGACAAAAAGTTGTTGTTGTAAAGCACATTTGTGAGACTGCTCATGCTGTCGCATCTGTCTTTTCACTTTTATTGCAATCCAGTATGTAGGGCCCTATAAAATCCGTTTTATTTTTTCCCAAATTCCATTTTATTTTTTCCCAAATTTCATTTTTTCCATTTTAATTTTTGCAAATTCCGTTTTTTCCGTTTTAATTTTTGGGAATTCATTTTGTTACCCTTTACTGTTATTTTAGTTGTAAAAAGAGTGTGCTTTTTATTCCGTGATCACGGAAATTATAGGGCCCTAAGTATGTAACACAAATGCAATAGCATGTCACTCTGTAGGCATCTTACAGCAGTTATTTTACATATTGTAACAAGGGCCATTATACCACCCCTTCAAGGAAGAAATCAGTGATATGTTCCAACGATTTCTTAATTTAGTAATTTTGCATTTTTTCTCTACATAGTGTTGATATGGCAACTCGTAAATACACAAACTTTCGTCATGCTGGCATTTGTGGAAAGTTTTAAACCATGTTTGTTACAACTAGTCCCCCTCACCCTTACACTCACCCCTACTGGGCAAATGGGACACAACAATACATTTCTTAGGCCCATCAGTATATACTGTGACTGCAGCAAATAGAGTGACTTGAGACGCCACTGTGAATAAAACACTTTCTTTGGAGGCTTTTACTTACTCTCATCACGGCCAATTTGGCACAAGGAGCTGTTCTAGAGGTGCTCTAATTGACACTTTTAACTTTTGAGTAGTTTATGGCACTATTACATTAAGTATCACTCTTAATGAAAGTACTTAGGTGCAGTTCTAGGACAGAATGTCAGCGGACAACAATGTAATGGCATTCCCCATCTACAGACTCATGCTTTCTGCCTTTCCATTTTATCTGCTTCATTACTCTGGAGGGCAAATTTAAAAAAAAAAGAGAATGACTTCAATTTGTGTAAATTGAATTGCTAGAGAATGTCCTTGGAGGGAGAAAATCAAGGGTTTACCCCTCTGTCCTGTAAATACCAGATTCAGTCTTTAATCGTGTGTGCTACTTCTGGCAGCTCATGACCTATTCAAGGCCAACGTTAATTGAAAATTACTACGCTTTATAAATATGGTCTTGAAAGTACAGCTAGGACAGTTTTAAAGGAATTAATGTGTAATTGTGACTTATCTATGGCTAAGCTATGACTAATATTACCTGTTCAAACATAGTGGGCTCTTGTAAATAATCACTGACTGACTGTTTCTCACAGTGCGTAAGAAATGTTGTTTTGTGTTGGCATGTCGTTTTGCCTGCTTTGTGTTGGCAGAATTCCACTATAGGATTTGATTGTAAGAGATTTGACTTTGTTCGAAGGTGACGATTTGTGCGTTTTCATTAAAAAAAAAAGAAGCAATTTTTGGATTTGTTGGGTGGCGGTGTTATAATGCTGTTGCTTGAAAATGTAAAACATTCATAATGAATTACATAGAATGATTACATAAAGATAGGCCTATTATAAAATCAAAGTTCCCCACAAGTAGTTTATATAATTATATATAATTTGGGGGATATTAACAATAAAGACAGCATACAAAATGTTTTTTTTTTTACATTTACAGGTTAAATATAAATAGATCAGTAAGATTTTCTTTAAGAAATTGATTCAAAATTGACAAGTGGCAGGTGGCATTACATTCAAAAGTGACAGTAAAAACATTTATAATATTACAAAATATTTCCATTTCAAATGAACACTGTTCATGTGAACTTTGCATTCATCAAAAATCCTGAAAAATGTATCACAGTTTTCACAAATATTAAAAATTGCTTCAAATTTTTAAAATTGCTTCTTGAGCACCAAAGCAACATAGAATGATTTTTGATGGATCATGTGACACGGAAGAATGAAGCAATGGCTGCTGAAATTTCAGCTTTGCTATCACCACAGGAAAAAATGGCATATTAAAATAGATAACATAAATATTTCATAGGATTACTGTTTTTAATGTTTTTTTACTAAAGTAATGGCAGCACTGGTGAGCATGAGAGAGATAGAATAGTCTCCTTATAAACCAATGGATTTAAACATATCAAACTGTGTGTTTTTCTTTTTCTAAAATGCCAAATGTTTTTTTTTTAAGGGGAAGGTTCAGGGGTAGGGTTAGTGTAAGGGGTCATATACAATTTGTAGTGTATAAAAGCTATTACGCCTATGGAGAGTCACCGTAAACCTCATATTAATATATAAATTTGTGTGTGTGTGTATGTGTGTGTACCTCTTTTCTGGAATTAGATCACTTTTAGAAACTGTTTAAGAAACTGTCAACACTGCAACTTGTGCCATTGGCTTGTGGAAGGCACATGCTATTTAAACTGTCAAACAGATGCATGTATGCATGTTCATGTTTTGAATTGGAGTGAGATAAATTGGGGTGGGCACCTAAGAAATATCCCCCCTTATATAAATAAATAGACATTTTAGAGCTTTTTGCTTTTTAATAAAGGAGATTTATTGTATTCCCACATTTTTTTAATTGGGGCTTTTATCTCTTTCAGAAAAATTACGCCACATTTTACACTTGGCAGGCACTTTTTTATAAAACCTTTTAGCATACGTGAAGCTTTTAATTAATAACAGAACCAAAGTATGTTTTCCACCTGACGGGTTTGTTCTCATGTTTGCATTTTTCCTCATTTCCTCTCCTCCAGTAGCCTTTTTGTCACGGAAGATTAATAGTGTAATTTTGCGGTGTGCTTTCAAGTGTTTCATATTTTTTTTAATGATTATCAGAAAATGCCTTCTGTATGTATATTTGTGAGTGTGAAGATGAACCTAGTGCTTTTATTGATTGTAAATATAAGGGGTGGTTTATTTATTTATTTATTTATTTTTATATTTTTGCATGTTTTCCAATTTTTGTATGTTGAGCTCATTCTCTTTCTCTTTTCTTTTTTTTTTTTTTTGGTTCCAGAATTTAACACAGTCACATTATTAACTCTAGAAATAGGTGAAAATGCATTATGGTGCTCAAATTAAACTATTGTAACTTGGTTTTCTATATGTTCTGTATGTCACACGTAACATAATTAAAGATTACAGCACACTTTAAGCACACCCTTTATATGCTCATTCACATAGAAAAATGAAGACCACAGTATTACCTTTCCTCTATTATTTGAAGTGCTTAAAATAGTCTGGGTATGTTATGCAACCGCCGTGCAGTGTGTGATTTGCTGGCATACGACTGTTACACACTCACACAAACACACACACACATAATTGCACAGCACTGGCAGCTGATGGAGCGTTGTGTCTAATTTAAGATTTACATGCAAAATATGCACAATAATGAAAGGTATAAAAATGGCAATTGTGCAAGAATGACATTGTCATCACTACTTACTGTGCATCATCTGGATGTCTAGGCAGATGGCTTCTGTATGCGCTGCCATCTTCCTGCAATATGAGAGATCTCAGGAGACTGATGATCTTTGTAAGCCAGGACCACTGGAGCTGATCATAGTTAAAGGCAGAGGCTGCAAGATGGACTGCTGCTGTCCACTGTCACTTTCAGTGGAAGACATTTTATTTGATTTTTATTTGATTTTTTAATATTAATATAGTTGTGCATGTCTAAGACTCTTAATTCTCTCTGGCATGTCTGCTTGAATCAAATGGAATGTGTTCAATTAGTTAATGGGTAAAAAGAGTGTCTGGAAAAACTGAGGCATTCAACAAAATACAAAAGATTATTTGCTCACAAAGTCTGCAGCATCTTAAAAGGGTCATATGTAAGCAACAAGGTACGAGAGGCTGTGCTGTATCGTGAATAAGTAACGGCTGAAGGGCGTTGTTAGGCACGACGTGAAGCGGAGTGGAAATGTGTAAAATTATATTAAAATTTAAATTAATCTTTGCAAATCGTTTGCACGCTTCACAATGAATGCAGCTAAGGTTTACACTCAGGGTACAGTACGGCATGTTTTCCATGTGACGTTCTCAATATAAATCATAACAACGGGGTATAGTTATTTTGTTATTATAAACTGAGTATGTTTACATCAATAAACAAATTGATGCATTCGTACATGTCACTAAGTTACTCTACCCTTCCAGTACACAAAGATAGATCAAAGTGACATTATGTTAACCAACCATTCAGAAACATCCTATTCGAGCCTGAATTGTTGAACTTCTTTGCGGCCGTCCTCTTGTTCTGGGTTCGACTTCCGGTTTTGGGGTGGAGTGTGTGATGCGAATCACGCACGCCAATTCCATTGGCTCGTTCAATAGTACTCGAAGAACATTGGCTCTCTGATGCAATCCCCATTTAGTCGACCGTCGACTACCTCTGAGTCGTCGGCTGAAAGGGAACAGAGGGGCGGAGTGAGTGAAGCTGATTATCATTTAAAGGCATATGCACTGAAACTGCGCGCTGAAAACATAGCTCAGAAAACTGTTTTTGACCAGTTAAAATTGGTCTGTTGTTCTCTACAATACTAATGAGAATTTTTAAAGTATATTACAAAAGAATCAAATTAACTTAACAAATTAACTTATTAACAAATTAACTCATTATATAATCCCTTTAAATGCTCAATTTCATGAAAGTGAGCTTAGAGAGTTTGAATTTGGCTATTTATGTTAGAATTGGACTGCAGTTTTTAGATTGGATTTAATTACATTTAAATTCTATTGGGTGGTTTGCTGTTTTAACACAGTCTCATGACATCAGTCTCAAGACATCTTTTGACCATATGTCAATATCCGCCTTTTAGGGTACCCTTAAAGGTGCCATATGTAATAATTTAGGTAAAAATATACAGAAAATGAGCTACACGCATCAAAAGAATGAGAAGAAATAAGTGCAATGATGTCATTAAAAAACTGACAAGTTATATTGCTGCCGAGATATAAACCTAAATTAGCATGCTAAATTACTAGCCCCGGCCCGTCAGGTGTCGTAATACCAGTTTCGGCCATGGGAGGCGGTATGCGGGCGGGCAACATAAACACCAGCCAAACTGCAATAGACGAGTAACTCACGCGGCTTGTGTGTGTACTTGAACCTGATGTCAGTCGTGTGGAAATACAGCCCACTACTACATTTCAGTTCAGGGAAGAGTTCAAAAAATGATTGGTCGACATCATGCATGAGGAATACATTTTGGTAAGTTGTAGCATACTGTATCTTTCAACAGTGTTCATGTTCTTTTTCCATTAGCTAGTAGAGATGATCGGTTCACGTGCGCTAGGGATCTGTGGTGTAACATGTACAAGCGCCAAAACGGTATTTATTGTTTGAATTGCGTAATAAAATTGACAGAATCTGAGAGCTTAACTAACCTGCTTGCTAAGTGTCATTTGCGTGTGTCTCACGGTGAATTTGTGAGAGTTGGCAGCTCTGAATGGCGCTAGCTTGATCAACATCAGTGAATGCTGTCTGTCAAATTAATTCAAACTAACAATAAAAGTGTAATATGAACAAAACAAATACCGTAAACTTAAAATAATAGCCCAGGGTTTTATTTTCCCATATCGTCGAAATGCACCAGATTGTTTTTGAGACAGGTACGTCTATGAGACGGTCTTCATCATTTAGTGTTGACGATGTTGTTCATTGAGTCTCTGATCTCTAAAAATCTCCAAATGCTCCACGTGAAACTGCGGTCTTCCAACCTTTTACTATCGTGTCAAATTATTTGAATAATATGCGTGAGAAAAAGAGCAAAACAGCGCTCGCTTGTGTTGTTTGAAGACGTGAGAGTTGCGCGGCTGTGGCACAACTCACTTTCTGGAGGTGTACTGCCCCCATCTGTTATGGAATATGGAATATGTTTTGATTTTTAGTTCCAGATGGCACCTTTAAACATCGGTTATATGACGATCCTGGGACGTCAGTACAAGTGACGCTTTACCTTTAACGTCAGTCAGGTGACGGGGTAGGTTTAGGTCTGGAGTAGAGTTAGGATCCGATAACGTCATCTAACCGACGTTTATGGTACCCTAAAAAGGCGGCTATTGACGTATGGTCAGAAGACGTCAGTTAAATGACGTCTTAGGATGAGACTGCGCTGGCTGTTTGTAGATGACAGGTTCTTTTAACAGATCTGCCAAGGGACTGATGAGCATCTTACAACAGTACAATTTATCTTAACTGCAGGAAAATTATAGGATATTAATCAAACGGTGTCCTTATGCTTGTGCTCAATCAGTTGCTAATTAAGATTTATGGAAACGTTGTGACAAATTTATGAAGGTGATATTTTCACCTTTTACTGTTAAAAACAAATACAAACACATCAACAATAACAAGTTTGACAGTTACAAAATTAAAAAACTACATCAAGTACCGTGCTATTAAAAACATAGCAAGTTCTGAGCTTTTCATTTTAAATATTCAGAAATGTATCATACAGGACAGTGCTTTTGTTCTAAGTGGAAGTCTTTAAAAAGTTATCTTTTAATACAAAGCATAAATGAAGGTCATGCCAAACAGTCTTACTGTATCATTCAATGTCAAACCATAATAGGTTTATTGCTGAAATCAGATAGCCTCCTTAAAAGAATACTAATACCCACTGTCACACTTAATGAATAAATTATCTGAATGCGTTTTTGTGTAGATTGTCACAGCAGGGCCGTAAGCTCCATAGATATTGAGAAGACATTTTTGACATTCTTGAAGCTGCTCTGCTCCACCCCATTACACACCACTCTGTTTGTTGTTAGAATAACAATTTTTTTTGGACTGGTCTACCTCAGTGGTCTAACATCACTCGTCACTCAAATCAACGACGGCGTGCCTTACTGTTCACAGTAGACATAAGAATTTTAATGCATGCTTGAGTTTTAGCAAGAGTGCATGGTGAGATTTAAGATTAAGATTTAATATATGGCAACTGTTTTATGATAGAATTGTTCAGCATCTGACAGTAATATCCAGTGATGCAAACTACTCAACTTTAGGCTCACTTTAGGTGGTAGGTATTCTCGTCGCTTGATAAATTTCGAGGTTAAGACCACTGTAGTCACTATGACTATTTTAACAATATCTTTAATAACTTTCTTGGCTGGCAAGTTTCAATTACAATAGAAGCCTATATGGAGGAGTAGAGACAGCTCTTAAATTTACTCAAAATATCTTAATTTGTGTTTCGAAGATCTTACGGGGTTGGAACAACATGAGGGTAAGTAATTACTGCTAGAATTTTCATTTTGGGGTGAACTAACCTTTAAGGATTTATTCCCTCCCTTCTGATCTGAACATTTGAAAAATACTTTCGTATAAACTAATGGGCTTTGGTTGATGATTATGTCACATTATATACAATTTTAGACTTGAATAAAACCACTTAATTTAGATGTTTCCACATACAGTAAAGTGCAGATTTAGGTTATCTGACAACATACAACATTGTACCGTGCAGCTTTAACAAATTACAATACTATTTTAAGAGTAAATGTTGTGAGACTTACAGAACAGAGCAAAAGGGAAAGTGTGTGTGTGCATGCGTGTGTGAGAGAGAGAGTAAAGGAAGAAAAAGCAAAAAAAAAAAAAATTTGGCCTGGGAAATAAATTCACCCTGGGCTTATCTGAGTCTATAGCCCTCAGTGGACCACCCACACCATCTGCCTGTGCAGCCAGAGCTTTAGTCCGATTTAAGACTGCTTGGAGGATCCAGAGCCAGGTGTTTGGGCAGGACTGACATCAGCCAAAGTGCAATAAAGTCAGATATCAAGGACATGCATATTATCTGTCTCTACTGAATCATATTCCCACCAATAAACCATTTTTACCCCTTAGGCAGACTTTCAAAGTGCCTTACAAAGTTTAGCAAAATCCATTCAAGTGTGTAAACCACTACGGTTTTATTCCAACATCAATTTCAGCTTGTAATATGTCAACAACTTGCAGATCACAAACATTTAATGTTAGATGTGTCTGCTGGAGTCTCTGATCAATTCTTTAAATGTTAAGCTTATTATTATTATTTTATATATGCTTATGTGCTTATGTTTAGCTTCAATCAGTTAAGCAGACTAACTCCAGCAGATATTAAATTATATTATATTACAGACTGATCTCGTGAAATGGCGTATGTATGACACGCCAATTCGATATTTCCATTTTGGCGTGCTGTCAACGCGCAAAATCGCTTTTCAACGTGTTTCAGTAACGCCGTTAGCTTAACGTTACATTACTGAATATATAAATATATGACCTACCCCAACCCCGTCCCTAAATCTACCCGTCACTGGGGTTAATACTATTTATGAGTCTTCCCCTACCATCCTAGGAAAAAAAAAGATTGCTCCGCAGATGTAGATCTACATTTTGCTTCTTTTCGCTCGAACATTTAAGGCTGTGTACATACACGCGGAATCACTTGGACATTTAACGGCGTAGACATACACGCATACACGCGGATAGCTCAAAATGCGTATAGATAACATGACTTGAAAGTGGCGTGTATGTTTACGCAAAAGTCATGATGTTATGTTGTTTATTGTTATATTTTATAAAACGGGTAGTTCGAATCCTTGATTCTGATTGGTCAAGAGCTGTGCTTTTTCACGATAAAACACGGCTATGACCGCTTCACCCATCGGTTCTATTGGTCGCTGTGCAACACTGTGGCTCTATATTGTTTTTATATAAGCTTTCCTGCATTTTACACATTGGAACGTTGTTGCTGTTCACGCTCAGGGACTATTTTTTATAGCGGAAGGAAGGCTTTTAGTGATTTTACTTCAAGAAAGTTGCACTAATACATTGTTTTTTACTTTAATATTGTGTGGCAACTGTTTTATAAAACCAATAAGATACTTGAGGCAAGTGCTGTATTGTGAATAAGTAATGGCTAAAGGGCGTTGTTAGGCACGACGCGAAGCGGAGTTACAGCACAGCCTCTCGTACCTTATTGCTTACATATAATAGTATGAATTATATACCAATTTTTAAAAAATATTTATTGTGCATTTTTTCTTTTTTATATTTGTGTTTTAGTTTCACTTTTATCTGCACATCAGCAATGCTAAATAATGCTGATACCACAAACAGCAATGACAACAACAGCAAATGCTGTTGACAAGAGCATATGGCTTCCCACCAGAAGTGGAAGGTTGGGGTTTGTGCATATATGAAGCGATATAATTACATCAAGCCATTATTTCTTGGATGATATATTTTTGCACAGCCCAGTTTCCCCCCTCTCACCAGAATTGAATGCAAACCATAATCTAATCATCACTTTTCATGTGGACAGCATGCTGCATCAACGGATTAGCTTCTCTGTAAGCCGTAAGCAGCTTTTCCAAATTTCATTACTGTCCCCCTCATGATCAGGTGTTGTGTTCAAACAGGCCCAGACTCCCTGTGTTTTGAGGTAGCTTTGATAGTGGTGATGATAAATCAATGCATTTGCCTCAGTGCAGCAGGAGGAAATTGTGCCGCTTGTTTAGCATTTGGAGGCGTACTTGCTATTGCCCAGAAGTACTATATTGGTAAAGTGGAACGTTGAGATTGGAGGCGTGGAACCTGAGAACGTGAGTGAAATATGGATCTCACAGATATGCACTGCGCTCGGCAAAACTAGCTTTGACTGAGAGAGACATGCAGAGCTGATCAGAGATAATTTTGCTTTTATATACAGTATATCTCACATCGACTCCCACACTTCACTGTGTGCACAAACAATGTAAATCTGATTTAAGTTGTATTGTGATGGTTACAGATTGTTTTGAGCTACTCTTCAAAACTGGTGCCAATTGTGTTAAGGCATTTTACAAAAAAACCATACAAAAATTCGATAACTTTTTAATTTGATATATATACCTGCATACATTATACATTCAGAGCTGCAAGAGTAATCATTAAAAGATTGCAAGCTCGATTCAAACACCCACTCAATCTTATTCCTAAATGACAACAATTCAGTGTCTATTAAACCTTTGATAAATACGATGATAGAGAACATTCAGATCTGCCTTTGTGTTGATTCAGAGAACACCGTTGTCATGTATATGAATAAAACCACTTCATAAAGAGTCTTTTCAACCACTCGGTATCATTATTTCCGTTACAATGATTCAAATTATTACAGAAGTACGTACTAGGATAAAGGTTTATCATTGAGAAATAAACAATGACGTCTACAGTAGCGGTCAAAATAGGGTAACTCAACCTTTTGAAAGTAACTTGATGCTTCTAATAAATAATCAGTGCACCATTAAGTTAGCTTGACTTCGTCATACTCATTTTCTAATAAGGCGTGTCTCAACCGAACCAGGAAAAAAACAACTCTGCACTCAATTGGATAGTCGGTAAACCTACAACCAATCAGAGCAACGCAGTAAGTCAGCTACTTTGCATACAGTTGTCAAATACAGAACGTAGCCTAACTTTACTTATTTTAGAAGTTAAATAACGAGTGTTGCTTCTTTTACTTACTCCTTAATGAGTGCGACCAAAGGAGAAACACAGGCTTTTCATTACGTCCCATCTTCTTCAGCGACCGTCAGAGCCAGCTGATAAGTTACACTTTTCCCGAATCATGTGGGACGGCAAAAATATCTTTCCGAACGACAAATGCCTTGATTGCAGTTTTCTGTTTGTTTATTAAAATGAATGCGCTGTCGATTTATTTCACAACAGACGCGACAGCGGAATCTGTACATCTCAATTCTCCAGCTGAAGTCATCTCTGAGGGAAGACAGTTTGCGCTCTCTTTATAACGTGATGATTACGTCCCTTCAGATCACCTGTCCATCATCGTATAAAGCCCGCCCTGGCAATTTGATTGGCCCGATGATTTCTGAACCGATCATAATTACTCCTCAATGGATCAGAGTCCAGACCAAACTTCCCGTCCAAAAAATGTTGTGGGCGGAGTTCAGACTGGCATCCAGGCTACCATTGGCAACACATTTTAAACAATTTTTTTAAACAATCATTTTTAAGTACTATATACTTTGAAATTAATAATTTGATACAATGGACTTATTGTGTACATACATGTTTTTACATTGTACTTATATTTAAAAAATACCAGCATGTAATTACAGCTATAATTACTT
>JAQIUQ010002513.1:127500-147500 GCA_030378365.1 Hybognathus amarus | reverse complement strand
CCTGCAGAGATGCCTGGAACAAGGACTCAACACCTCTTGCAGGAGTACACAGCACACACCAATATTCCAAAATTGAAAATAGCCACCAGGCAGGGTACATGGTTCTGAAACAATCAGTGCTAACGGGATATTAGCAGCAACTACTCTATTAAAGAATGGTGGACACCAATACTGTACTGCTGCAAGCCATATCTGACGTGCAGAGACAACTTGGAACGGCAGAAACTGGTAAACATCAGAACAAAATAAGTACTCAACAACCACAAGACAAGAAAATAAATACTATTCACTTGCCACAGGCACCAAATTGGGATCCATGGGAAGAGACTCTAAAATTATTACAGGACACCAACACAAACTGCACATATATCATAATGATTTTAAGATGATAGCTTCAACCAGAGGTCATTCACAGTTGATCTTGGTTTGTTTCTTGGATTGTAAATAAGTTCTGTCTGTTTGGATGAAAGGCGTAGGTAGAACGCTGTACATGATTTGCTCCTCCAGTCGCTCTGAAGATTTTCCCTCTTAACAAAGAGGCAATTTATAAATCAAAACCACAGCAGGTTATAAATGAGTTTTCGACTGTCATATATCAAAAAATTTGCTGAAATATTTTAGAGGCTTGGTCCACCACAGACCTTATTTCAGGCGATTTAGCAAAAATCCTATTCAAAAACTCATAGGCTCCACATAAGAGCGAGGGAACCTAATGCTAAAATGTGAGTCACTTCCACTTTGGCCTACAGAGTGATGTCGTAACTTCGGCACTCTATAGGGCTTTAGAATTAGAAAACAAATGTAATTAACTTAAATCTATACAATACCCAGGTATTTCAGCACTTAATGCTACACATCTTCTTCACCACCATGTACACGAGCCTTAGGAAACAAACTAAACATACAATCTTCAGCAACAAGCAATTCAAATATCTCTTAACCGAAGAAAACTTTAAAATAGTGGTAAATGTACCTGGCAAGCCATCGCCAAGGGGCCAGTGCACACCAGAGAGAAACCAGAGATGATTCAACTCTCTGGCCATGCACAAACATGCCAATGTACATCTCTAATTCAACCTACACTATTACCATTAAACAATTTACCACCTTGTTTACAATGAGTACAGGAATCACTGTGACGCATACTGGCAAACAAAACCACTGATATTCCAATCTCAGTGACACCAGCCTCAAAAAGTGATTAACCTTGAGGTTTTTTTTTACTCACAACAATATAACTAATGTTCTACAGGCTATTAAATAATAATAATGTTCATATGAATATATAGAATAAAGAGGTTATTGAACGTTAGCCTATCCTGCTATAACATAGTTTCTTAGGCGAATTAATGTCACTGTGGGTTCCCGGAGATGCTATACATTATTTTTGAGGAAACGGCTGTGTTTACCATAGGTTTTTACAGAGTTTATCAGAAGTAGTAATGTCGTCTTTACAGAACAAATATTTATTTCTGTTCATATCTATGATGCAAATCATGAAAGACAAAGCGAAATATATATTATAAAGAGACTATTAAAAAAGACAGAGAGAAAATTCCCATTCATAAATGGTGCTATCCATGCAGTAATCGATAGGAAGCACCTGAGCAATGATTATGCAAAGCTTTGCCCTCACAGACAGTCTTTTTCACGTGTAGCATTATCTGGTATTGGCTGTAGGAGTCTTTTACACATTGTTAAGCAATTGAAATCTGGCAAAAATCACTGGAGGTGTCCGATCACATCGACGTGGGTTGGTCTCGGTGTACGTCTTGCTCAAAGCTGCAATCAACTGGGAAAGTAGCCAGTAATAGCGTAAGAGTAAGGCATGCTTAATCAAAAGCCATAGCCTGCACAACTCTTAATTCATGTCCCCTTAAAACAGTCACCGGTGCTCTCTGTGACATGCATGCACGCTGCGGTGTCTATGGTTTGGTGCACTGAGCATAAAAATAATAACTCGCGTGCAATTGAATTAAATGTATGTGGTCAACTGACATTAGCAACCGGGCATAGGGACATAATCTGAGATCGCAATGCTAAAAATGCGAGATCAAACAGTGGAACAAGGTTGTTTTGTGTTTTTAATACTTCGTCATTTTGTTCATACAGGACATTTTTCAAACTGCAATTGTTAACTTGTACATGTTACACTTGCATTAGAACACAACATTGTGCTTTTGTCAAACAAATCTCTGCGTGTTCTGAGTGAGTTTCTTTCCTTCATCGCTGCCAGCCATAATCTCTGTTGCTGTTCGACAAAGCTTAGTCTTCTCACATCTCATGGAGTTCATAACTGACGGGTGTAGTAAAAATCCCGGTTTATCTGCCAACCTTCGGCACCGATTTTATCATCCATTGCCACCCGAGCAGGGGACGAACGTATTCACTATATAGCACGGAAAACTCCATTCTTCATTCTTCGTTTCCTACTTTGGAATTTGTTTCTTCTGAGTGTTTTCCCGCAGCAATGGTGTGCTGGCTACGGCCAAATGCCCTGATTGTTGTGTGTCATGTGGGAACTATTAGCGGAGCCTAACATGCTGATTATCAGCAAAGCTGCTAAATGTGTATCCATATGTAAAACATTTTCACATTTTTGTTTAACTCTAGTTTGTCACTGTGCTTTGTTCTGCTTTTTCATGTTTTTCTTTAATTTTTGTATTTTAAAGTTTATTCGATGTAGGAAATAGTATTTCGACATGACTTCTGATTTTAACTTTATTTGACACCTGTCATTTCGCAATGGTATTCGAAATATCATTAAAAATAAACAAGTTCCAACCTGTTTAAACTTCTCCTCAACGCGCATGCAGTGTAAATAAAGCAGTCTGCATCAATGAAACAAATATTTACACGGGCCACGCCCCCGTGCTAACTGCTACCGGCGGCACGCGCAAATTACAAGACGAAATTAAAAAATCATTTACACCTTCATTTATCCAAATGTCTGTTCCTAAGTCACAATTTAGCGCAAGTAAAATTGAAAAAAAACAGGAGAAAAACAGTGCATGAATGTAATGGAAAAAACAAGAAATGATGTCCTGATGTTTCCATCTTTTCATTTGCTATGTTTATGGTCTGAAAATTGAATTTGTGAATGAAGTTATACATCGGACCCTTAGGCTACCTGATATTTTTACTTTATACATAATACAAATCGCAAACATCACTAAAGCCAAGAAGGCCTGAGGACCTGAAACACATGGCTCTACACTCACACTTTCCCAAGGAGCACTTGTAGATGCATTTTACACAGCACTTACAATTTGCATAAATAACGTAATGATAATGAAAATGTATCAAATTTGGAATACAGAAAGATGAAATATCGAAAGTAATAGTAAATGAACTACACGTACTGTAACAATATAATTAAAGTAAGGAGTTAGTCTCTTGCATGTATGACGATGATTGACTATAGAACTACATGTAAAATTAAGTGTTACCAAAATGTAACACAGTTCATATTAAACATTTCTGAACTGGACTCCTGGCATGACTGTACCTTCATCAAATTGTAATGGAAGTACAAATAAAGTTTGATGTTGTGGTGTTTCTTTCATGGTCACCCTGTATCATCTGGCTGAAGCTGTTCCAGTATGGCAAGACTCAGCGTCAATGCCAAAGAAGACAGCTCTGTGTTCTAGCTCCACAATCAAGCATGGTGCTGATTCTATCAGAGACACACAACAACATGACATTATAGTAATAATACAATCTATAAGCCTGGAAAAAACTGGTGTTTTTGCAGTATATTTCAGACCTCAACAGCCACTGATGCAGAGCAAGTTCTCAACACCACCAGACAGCTGACGTCTGGGTGCTCGCCAACACGGAGAAACCGAGCTGTGCAGAAGGCGTGACTTCACTGACCTTTGCAGCCCCATCGAACAGCTCTAGTGGATGGGCCATACCTAAAACTCTGAACAGCACTGTGCATGAAAATTGGTCCGCAGTTCGAATCATGTGAACTAACATTCGAGTGTTCCATGTCTGGGGACAGTTGCAACAAGCTGGGAACACTGAACACGAGAAAAAGCGGCAAAGAAAGAACGCGAGCCTGGAGATCGTAGAGCTGAAAGGAGTCGACTGAAGCCTCCAGAGAAAAGCATCAACTTCCTGAAGGGAGAGACACGCAGACTGGAGGAGGACGACGCCAGACTGAAAGATCACTCTGAGGATGATACATGCTGTGGGATCTGTTATGCTTTTGTGGGACCTATCACTCAGGTTCTGGTCTGAAAGTTTGAGCAGTATATTCAGTAGTGAAATTCTCTTGTCTGCAGCTAAATGTGTGGCAACACATGACCTTTCTACTTTTTTTTTATGAATAAAACTTTTTTTCACGAGCTTTTAGTTGCACTATCCAGTTTGAGCATGATGTAACAGCACATTGGCAATTTGAGATGCACATTGTTCAAGCAGCTTTACACAACATCAACTCCTTAAAGCCCAAAATGAACTAGTGACTGGCAAGAAAAAAAAGAAATAAACTCCATGGTCTTCATCCCAAAGCAAAATTTGTCTGCATCTGCTCCTCTGCTATATAGAAGGTGAAAAAGAGAGCACAGAAGAAGTATCTCTTGAATTTGACAGTAACTGCATAAAGAAGTAGGCAAAAGTACCCGGATGACCTATGAGGCTGGCAGAGACTATCAAGTGCGCATATCATGGACACTTCTATCCCACGAGTAGGGAATGTATGAGAAGAGATGTTGATGTTTAAAGAAAAAAACTGCAGTTTAAGCGCTGAAAAGCATAGGTAAAACAGCTGGCACAGTGGATAAGACACATGCCTTTGGTACTGAGAGACCCTTGGGTTTGAATCCACTGGCTAGACACCAATGTGTCCCTGATCAAGCACACTAACCCACAGTTGCTCCAGAGGTGTGCGACTTCTGACATATATAGCATCAGAGACATTGTGCCTGTGCCAGTCTCAATCTGTAAGAACTAGCTCTCAGTTCTAGTTCTGCATAGACCAGAATGAACTTAGTTCATGTTCAGTTTTTTTTCTCTTCAAGGACCAGAGGGCGCATGCGTCACTTACACCCGAGCTGCAAAACGCAGAGTCCGTCTAGTACCTTCCGGGAGCTGAGTACATTGAGATATATCTACAATGGCATAAATGCTACGTGGGATCTCCACATCTCAGCTCCTGCAAGGTACTGAAATCTCCATTTCCGCACTCAGGCTCAAGTCCTGATGGCCCTCTATCAGAATCCAGAGTTCTTCAATGAAATTTGCAGGAACTTTCGTCACACAAAAAAAAAAACGACAGCTGAACCTCCTTATGTTTCTTCTAGGAGCCGAAAAAGTTTCTCAAAATCTCCTCACAGCTCTGCATCCTGACAGAGAGGCCATGTGGACTACTGAGTGCAAAATGGGAGGCCCAAGTACCCTTCCCGAAGCTGAAGATATTGAGCACATTTACAATGGGCATAAATGCTGACGTGTGATTCAGTATTCTAGAGCTCTGGAAGGGTCCCACGAGCCTCCCACTTTTGGCACTCAGGCCCTAGCCCTATGGCCCTCTGATCAGAATCCGACAGTTTCAAGAAAATTGGAGAAACTTTTTTCTTTGCACAAAAAAAAAAAAAGTTTCTCTCCAATCTTCTCTGAAACTTGGATTTCAAGAGAGGGCCATGTGTACTAGATCTGAGTGCAAAAATGGAGGCTCGCCTCGAGACTTTCCGCGTAGCTGAGATATTGAGATTTATAATGGCATAAATGCTACGTGGGTCTCAATATTCTAGCTCTGTGAAGGGTCTAGAACCTCTATTTTTGCACTCAGGTCAAGTCCCATGGCCCTCTATCAGAATCCAGAGTTTCAAGAGATTGGAGAATTTTTTTTTTGCACAAAAACAGAAGCACACTGGAGGGCTTACATTTTTTTTCCATTTTCAAGAAAAAAGAAACAAGCTTCCATGGTAAAGTGGTGTGCAGAACATGAAATCCACAGGGAGGAGCTTCAATCCAGATCCAACTCCTCCCACTCTTCCACATGGGAGGAGTCTGATCCAGATCCAACTCCTCCCACTCCTCCACATGGGAGGAAGTCGGATCCAGATCCAACTCCTCCCACTCCTCCACATGGCCCCTGGGGACGGTAAAAATCGAAAGTAAATTGGCGCATAACTCCTAGACCGTTTGAGCTGAGTAATCACCACTCTTTGCATCACTGCGATCCCTGGCTCAGCTCTGAACAAGATGTATATCTCCGATTTCCATTTCGGGGACCATGGCGCCCTGCCCGAGGCCACACTGAAAGGGGAGCAAGGGCGGGCGCCATGGGGACCATGGCGCCCGCCCGAGGCCACACTGAAAGGGGAGCAAGGGCGGGCGCCATGGGGACCATGGCGCCCGCCCGAGGCCACACTGAAAGGGGAGCAAGGGCGGGCGCCATGGGGACCATGGCGCCCGCCCGAGGCCACACTGAAAGGGGAGCAAGGGCGGGCGCCATGGGACCATGGCGCCCGCCCGAGGCCACACTGAAAGGGGAGCAAGGGCGGGCGCCATGGGGACCATGGCGCCCGCCCGAGGCCACACTGAAAGGGGAGCAAGGGCGGGCGCCATGGACCATGGCGCCCGCCCGAGGCCACACTGAAAAGGGGAGCAAGGGCGGGCGCCATGGGTCCTTAAACTGGATGGATGGATGGATGGATGGATGGATGGATGGATGGATGGATGGATGGATGGATGGATGGATGGATGGATGGATGGATGGATGGATGGATGGATGGATGGATGGATGGATGGATGGATGGATGGATGGATGGATGGATGGATGGATGGATGGATGGATGGAATGGATGGATGGATGGATGGATGGATGGATGGATGGATGGATGGATGGAATGGATGGATGGATGGATGGATGGATGGATGGATGGATGGATGGATGGATGGATGGATGGATGGATGGATGGATGGATGGATGGATGGATGGATGGATGGAATGGAATGGATGGATGGATGGATGGATGGATGGATGGATGGATGGATGGATGGATGGATGGATGGATGGATGGATGGATGGATGGATGGATGGATGGATGGATGGATGGATGGATGGATGGATGGATGGATGGATGGATGGATGGATGGATGGATGGATGGATGGATGGATGGATGGATGGAATGGATGGATGGATGGATGGATGGATGGATGGTACTCGATCGTGATATCATCAATTTAAAAAAAAATAAATACATCTTCACCATTCTCGGCCTCCAGTCCTTCGGCCTCTCAGTCCTCCGGCTCCAGTCTCGGGCCTCCAGTCCTCCGGCCTCCAGTCCTCTCCGGCCTCCCAGTCCTCCGGCTACCTCTAGCTCCGTCCGGTCACATGATAAAGAAGACTAAAGAAGAACCTAAAAAGAAGACTGAAAGTCATAATGTGTTGGTTTTTAGATGAATGAAATCTGTACAGCACCTGAGGCTACACAGAGATCTGCTTGAGCAGGAACCATCAGAACATTTCCCTCTGCAGGAACAGCTGGAGAAAACTGCAGATAGCCTGGAACAAGGACTCAATACCGCTGTAGGTACACACACACACACACACACCAGCATTCCCAAATTGAAAAATAGCCACATCATACAGTACATGGTTCTGGGAAACACATATCAGTGTCAAACGGCACATTAGCAGCAACTGAAATTCTTATTTGGAAGAACGCTGTAGACCAGAATCTGCACTGCTGTAGCCATATCTGCGTCTGACAGTACATACCTGTTCGCAAGCTGGGACAAACATCAGAACAAATATAAGAAGCTGACCAACCACAAAAGACAAGAAAATAAAAGCATCATTCACTTGCCACAGGACTCAAGTTTCAGTTCAGACTGTACGCTGTAGGTCCGCTTTGTCCATTAAAACAATTAACAGCTCAGAGAAAATCTGCAAAGAAAGAAAAGTGCAAAAAGCTGCATCTGGCTTCTCAATCAAAACTCACAGTCAAGTAAATGACACTTTAACAGATTGACTGAACAATATAATTGGAATAATAACATTTTACAGTCATTGTAGTTGAAATTTCTGCAATTTTAAAGAACCTGCATTTAATTTGCTTTTACTTATGTAGTTTAACATCTCAAAATGGTGAAACATCTGGTCTTACCCTTCTATCAAATAGCAAATTTGGATCCATGGAGAGAATTAATTAACTGTGCAAAGACACCAACAAACTCACATATATTGCATAATGCATTTGAAGATAATTATAGCTTCTACCAAGGGTCATTCACAGCTCCAGCCTGTTTTGTCCTGCATTGTGAATGAGTTTGTCTCTGTTTGAGATGAAGGTCAAAGGTGGCGAGCTGAACATGATTTTGCTCTCTTCAGTCGCTCTGAAGGCCTTCCCCGAACAAAGAGGAAGATTAGAACATCCATAACCACAGCAGGTTACTAAATGAGTGTGTCTCATGTCATATATCAAAACATTGTGAAAAATATTTAGAGGCTATGTCACCACAAGACCTTGTTTCAGGCGCATTAGCAAAAACCCATTCAAAAACCCCATAGGCTTTATGGAAGCGAGGGGAACCGAAATGCTAAATGCTTAGCTCACTTCGTGACATTTGGCCTTACAGGAGTGGCGTCGTAACTTCGGCTACTTGTATAGGTGCTTAGAACTAGAAAAACAAACTAAATTAACTTAAATCATACATACCCCAGGAGATTTGCAGCACTAAACTACACATCTTCTTCACTCACCTCATGACATATGCAGCCCTTAGGAAACAAACTGGAAAACATACAATTTCAGCAAGTAATTCAGTTTGTTTAACCAAGAAAACTCTTTAAAATATATGGAAATGACCTGGCAGTGACATCGCAAGGGCCAAGTGACACACCAGAGAGTAGAAACCAGAGGATATGCATTCAACTCTCCTGCTATTACAAACATGCTAATGTACACATCTCCACCAAACCCAAAACTATTACCATTACTTATGCACTTTGAGTTTACAATGAGCAGGACCCACTGTGGTACAATGCTGGCAAAACAATACCACTCACATTTTCATACTCCGCGTCACACCACCAGCCCCCAAAAGTGATTAACCTGTCCTGAGGTTCTTTTTTTAACAAAATCCTCACAACACATGTAACGATGTCTTATAGGCTGACATTAGAATAATAATGTTTCATAAATCTAGAGATATAGAATAAAGAGGGTTATCTAACGTTAGCCTATCCTCCTATACATAGTTCCCACAGGCGAATTAATGTCACGTGACCTCCCGGAGACGCCATATTATTTGCGAGGCAAACCGCTGTGTTCACCATAGGTTTTTACAAAGTTTCATCAGAGAGAATGTTGTTTTACAAACAAATATTTATTTCTGTTGATTTATTATGCAAATCATGAAAGACAAAGTGAATATATATTATAAAGAGACTATTAAAAAAAGACAGAGAGAAATTTTCATTCATAAATGGTGTGGATCTGTAATGCAGTAACGAAGGAAGCACTGAGCAACTGTATTATGCAGCTTTGCCTCACAGATAGTATATCATGTGGAGCATTATCTGGAGATTGGCGAGGTAGTTTTTACATTGCGCGATTCCGAGTCTGGAAATCACTGGAGGTCCGATCACGTTGACGTGGGGTTGGTTCGGGTGACGTTTGTCAAGTGCAATCAACAACTGGGAAAGAAACTGATACAGACGAAAGAGGCATGACGCTGAATCAAAAGCCATAGCCTGCACAACTTAATTCATGTTCCCCTTAAAACAGTCACCGGTGCTTTCTGTGGTATGCATGTACTTGCGGGCGTGGCTGATGGTTCGGTGTACTAACAGGTATAAAGAAATAGAGTCCGTGCAATTTAATTAATGTAATGCCGAAAACCACATGATACAGCGGGTATAGGGACATAATTGAGATCGCAATGCTTAGAATGTGTGTTGGTAGATTAAACAGTGGTAAAAAAACAAGTTGAAACTGTTTTGTGTTTTTAATACTTGCCATTTTTGTTCATACAGGCATTTTCAAATGGATGTGTTAACTTGTACATGTTTACACTCGCATTAAACACAACATTGTGCTTTTGTTAAACAAATTCTTGCGTGTTTTTTGGTAGTGGGTTTCTTTCTTTGATCCTCGCCAGCCACAACTCCGCGTTGTTTTAAAATAAAAGTTAGTTTCCGCATATTGATGGAGTTGATAATGACGGGTGTAGTGCAAATTCCGTAATTTATCTATAAATGGCCGGCACGATTTATTATCCATTTACCCAGTAAGGGCACCACATTCACTATATAGCACGAAAGTCTCATTCACTTCGTTTCTTATTTCTTGTAATCGCTCTTCTAATGTTTCTCCTTAGCAATGGTGCGCGGGCATTGCAAATGCCCGTATGTTCGCTACGTCATGCCTACATGTGATCATTTATAAGCTGCTGATGTGTATCCACATGTAAACATTTTCACATTTCTGTTTAACTCTAGTTTTGTCACTGCTTTGTTTGTCTTTTTCATGTTTTCTTTAACTTCTGTATAAACTCTATCGAATGTAGGAAATAGTATTTCACATGACTTTGTTATTTACTCCATCACACCTGTCATTTCTGATGGTATTCATCATTAAAAATAAACAAATCCCATGTTTTAAACTTTACGTGCATGCAGTGTAAATAAAGCAGTCCTATTATGAAATAAATATTACACGGCCACGCCCCCGTGCTAATGGTACCGCCACGGCGCAAATTACAAATAACGAAAATTAAAAAATCATTTAGATTTCATTTATTGAATGTTCTGAAGGTTCTGAAGTTACAATTAGTGATAGTAAAATTGAAAAACAGGAGAAAAAAGTACATGATAATGTAACTGGAAAAACAGAAAAATGAATGTCTGGTTTCCATTTTTCATTTACATTTATGAACTGAAAATTTGAATTGTGAAGAGTTATTAACCTTAGGCTACCTGATTTCAACTCTCACAACATAATATATAATCAAACACTAAAAGTGAGTAGGCCTACAAACTAAAACACATGGCTTGACACTTATATCTTTTGAAGGAGCACTTGTAATACCATTCTTCACACAGCACTTAACAATTTGCATAATAATCGGAATTTATACTAATGTATCAAATTTGGAAATACAGCAATATGGATATTGAAGAATAGTAATTAATGATATTGCACTTACAATATAATTAAGTAGGAGTTAGTTGCATGTATCTATGCATGATTGACTGATAGAAACTACATGTAAAATTAAGTGTTACCACAAATGTACACAAGTTTTCATTTAAACATTTTGACTCTGAATCTCTTGCATCACTGTACCTTCGTATTAAATGAACAGAAAAAGCAAAAGTTTGATGTTGTGGTGTTTTCTTCAGGTCACCTGTATCATCTGCTGAAGCTGTTCCAGTCAGACTGCTAGGCGATGCCGAAGAAGACAGCCGTGTCGAAGTTCGACAACGAAGATGGTGTGAATTTGATAAGAAGCAGCACAACAACATGACATTATAGTAGTAATACAATCATAAAGCCTGCAAAACCTGTGTTTCGCAGATATTTCAAGACCGACAGCCATGATGCACAACTTCTGAACACCACCAGACAGCTGACGTTGGTGCTACAGGAACACGGAGACTCAAGGTGTGCATGTGCCATTCACCATGCCTTTGCAGCTGCCTGCTGAAACAGCTCAGTGGATGGGCTATACCAAACCCTGAACATACTGTACATTAAAATGAGTCGTAGTTTGAATCATGTGAACCAAACATTCAGTGTTTCATGTTGCAGTTGCATAATGGAAATATTAACATTTAGAAAAGCGGCAAAGAAGAAGATGAGCCTAGAGATCGTAGAGCTGAGGCAGCGACTGAAAGCCTCCAGAGAAAACATCAACTTCCTGAAGGGATAGATATTATATGCAGGAGGATCAACGATATGAAGATCACTGAGGATGATACATGCTGTGGATTCTGGTTATGCTTTGTGGGACTTATTATTTAGGTTTCTGGTTCTAAAGTTCTGACAGATATTTAGTAGTGAACTTCTCTGTTCCAGCTTAAATGTGTGGCAATACATGAACCTTTTGACTTTCTCTTTATGAATAAAACTTTTTTACCAATCAGTCCTAGCTTACCATCCAGTTTTGAGCATGATGTAACAATACATTGTAATTGTATTACATTGTTTCAAAGCAGCTTTACATAACAGTTAACCTTCTCAAAGCCCAAAGTTAACTGGTGACTGCGCAAGAAAAACACCCATGGCTTCATCTGAAAAAGCAATTTGTCTCTGCATCTGCTTCTCTGCTATATATAGAAGGTGAAAAAGAGTGACAGAAGAAGTATCTCCCGAATCTCAGCAGATCCATAAAAAAGAGTAGGCAAAGTAAGTACCCGGATGCACCCACTAAATCTGCAGAGCAGCTATTCAAGGTGCCGCATACCATGGACACACCTCCGATTCCCATCAGAGAGGGAATGCTAGCAGATTGGATGCTGATGTTTAAAAGAAAAAAACTTGCAGTTTTAAGTGCTTAAAGAAGACATATAAAACACTGGGCACAGTGGGATAAGACACATGCCCTTTGGTATGAGAGACCCGGGTTCAAATCCACTGGTGACACGCCAATGTGTCCTTATCAAGACACTTAACCCCTGACAGTCTTGCTCCAAGAGGTGTGCGAACCTCTGACATATATAGCAATTGTAAGCAGTGTTGTGCCAGTTCATCCTTAAAAAGAACTAGCTCGAAGTTCAGTTCACACAGATGATAATGAACTAGTTCATGTTCAGTTTTTTTTTTTTTAAAGGAACTAGAGGGCCATGTGACTTAGATCTGAGTGCAAAAATGGAGGCTCGTCTAGACCCTTCCGGAGCTGAGATATTGAGATATTTATAATGGCATAAATGCTACGTGGGATCTCAATATCTCAGCTCTGGAAGGGTCTAAACCTCCATTTTTGCACTCAGGTCTAAGTCCTATGGCCCTCTATCAGAATCCAGAGTTTCAAGAAAATTGGAGAAACTTTTTTTTTTTGCACAAAAAAAAAAAACGACAGTGGTACCCCTTATGTTTTTTGTTTTTTTTTGTGCGAAAAAAAAGTTTCTCCAATCTTCTTGATACTCTGGATTCTGATAGAGGGCCATGTGACTTAGATCTGAGTGCAAAAATGGAGGCTCTAGACCCTTCCAGAGCTGAGATATTGAGATATTTAAAATGGCATAAATGCTACGTGTGATCTCAATATCTCAGCTCTGGAAGGCTCTAGAGCCTCCATTTTTGCACTCAGGTCTAAGTCCTATGGCCCTCTATCAGAATCCAGAGTTTTCAAGAAAATTGGAGAAACTTTTTTTTTTTGCACAAAAAAAAAAAGTTTCTCAATCTTCTTGAAACTCTGGATTCTAATAGAGGGCCATGTGACTTAGATCTGAGTGCAAAAATGGAGGCTCGTCTAGACCCTTCCGGAGCTGAGATATTGAGATATTTATAATGGCATAAATGCTACGTGGGATCTCAATATCTCAGCTCTGTAAGGGTCTAAAACCTCCATTTTTGCACTCAGGTCTAAGTCCCATGGCCCTCTATCAGAATCCAGAGTTTCAAGAAGATTGGAGAATTTTTTATTTTGCACAAAAACAGAAGCAGACTGGAGGGCTTACATTTTTTCCATCTTCAAGAAAAAGAAAAAAGCTTCCATGGTAAAGTGGTGTGCAGAACATGGAATCCCAGGGAGGAGTTGGCATCCAGATCCAACTCCTCCCACTCTCCACATGGGAGAAGCTTGGATCCAGATCCAACTCCTCCCACTCTCCACACATGGGAGAGAGTCGGACCCAGACCCAACTCCTCCCACTCCTCCACATGGCCCCCCTGGGGGCTGACTCGTGGTTAGAAAAAATCTTATGAATCTACAGAAATATAAAATCAAAAGTACTAAATTCGCGCAGAACGCCTAGAACCGTCTCAGGCTAGAATCAACTGACTTCTTCTTTTTCGCATCATGACCGATCCCTGGCTTGAGCCGAAACAAGATGTATATCTCCACTTCCACTCCTCGGGAGCCATGGCGCCCGCCCGAGGCCACACTGAAAGGGGAGCAAGGGCGGGCGCCATGGGGACCATGGCGCCGCGCCCGAGGCCACACTGAAAGGGGAGCAAGGGCGGGCGCCATGGGGACCATGGCGCCCCGCCCGAGGCCACACTGAAAGGGGAGCAAGGGCGGGCGCCATGGGGACCATGGCGCCGCGCCGAGGCCACACTGAAAGGGGAGCAAGGGCGGGCGCCATGGGACCATGGCGCCCGCCCGAGGCCACACTGAAAGGGGAGCAAGGGCGGGCGCCATGGGGACCATGGCGCCCCGCCCGAGGCCACACTGAAAGGGGAGCAAGGGCGGGCGCCATGGGGACCATGGCGCCCGCGCCGAGGCCACACTGAAAGGGGAGCAAGGGCGGGCGTCATGGGACCATGGCGCCCGCCCCAGGCCACACTGAAAGGGGAGCAAGGGCGGGCGCATGGGGACCATGGCGCCCGCCCGAGGCCACACTGAAAGGGGAGCAAGGGCGGGCGCCATGGGGACCATGGCGCCCGCCCGAGGCCACACTGAAAGGGGAGCAAGGGCGGGCGCCATGGGTCCTCATAGCCCAATGGATGGATGGATGGACTGGATGGATGGATGGATGGATGGATGGATGGAATGGATGGATGGATGGATGGATGGATGGATGGATGGATGGATGGATGGATGGATGTGATGGATGGATGGATGGATGGATGGATGGATGGATGGATGGATGGATGGATGGATGGATGGATGGATGGATGGATGGATGGATGGATGGATGGATGGATGGATGAGATGGATGGATGGATGGATGGACTGGATGGATGGATGGATGGATGGATGGAATGGATGGATGGATGGATGGATGGAATGGAATGGATGGATGGATGGATGGATGGAATGGAATGGAATGGATGGAATGGAATGGATGGATGGAATGGAATGGATGGAATGGATGGATGGATGGATGGAATGGATGGATGGATGGATGGATGGATGGATGGATGGACTGGATGGATGGATGGAATGGATGGATGGATGGATGGATGGAATGGATGGAATGGATGGATGGAATGGAATGGATGGATGGATGGATGGATGGATGGATCGACGGAATGGATCGAATTCAAACATCCTCTACCTCCTGCCTCAGATCTTCGGCCTCCACCTCGATCCTTCGCCTCCAGTCCTCCTGCCTCCAGTCCTCGGCCTCCAGTTCCTTCACGAGCCTCCAGTCCTCCGGCCTCCAGTCCTCACGGCTGAAAGAAAAGAACGAAGAAGACCTGCAAAAAGAGAGACTAAAAGTCATAATGTGTTGAGTTTTTAATGAATACCAATGTTTACAGCACTGAGGCCACACAGAGCAGCCCCGCTCTGAGCAGGAACCATCAGAACACTTCCCTTCTGCAGGAACAGATGGAGAGAAACTGTGCAGAGACGCCGTGTGAGCAAGGAATCAAGAACTGTCACGCTACACACAACACACACACACCAGCATCTTCCCAGTTTGAAAAGAGGCCACACTCATACAGTAACATGGTGTCTCCTAACACATATCCAGTGCCAATCGGGACATCTAGAGGAACTGACCTCCATCGGAAGAACGCGCCTTGGAAGACCAGCATCTGCACTGCTGGAGCCATATTAACGCTGACAGACAACTGGAATGACAACTGGAAACATCAGAACAAATAAAGTAACTGACACAACCACAAGTACAAGAAAAATAAGCATCATTCACTTGCCAGGCACTCACTCTTCAGTCTATAACTGCAACGTGGAGGTCTGCTTTGTCCCATTAAAACAAATCTTGGAGCTGATAGAAAAATCTGCAAAGAAGAAAAGTGCAAAAGCTGCATTGGTCTCTCTCAATCAAGTCAGCGAAAAAAGCAAACTCACCTTCCCGAGTATTGTACTGCAAAGACAGACCGGAATAGAAACATTGCACAAGCAGTTATTGAGTTGAAGTTTCTGCATTTCAAAAGACCTGCATTTAATTTGAGCTTTTAATCATGGTCGAAACATCTAAAAATGGTGAAACATCTGGTTGTACCTTCTATCAAAAGCACAAATTGGAATCCATGGTAGAGAACTCTAAATTAATTGCAAAGACACCAACAAACTCACATATATTGCATAGCTCACATTTGAAGATGATAGCTTCAACCAAGGGTCATTCACAAACTACCTAACTTTGTCTAATATTGTAAATAAGTTTGTCTGTTTGTGTATGAAGGTCAAAAGGTAACGGCTGAAACACTGACTTTGCTCTTCAGTCGCTCCCTGAGACTTTCCCTTTGAACAAAGAGGACGATTTAGAAATTATAACCACAATAGCAGGTTACAAATGAAGTGTCTCATGTCATATATCAAAATCGTGAAATATTTAGAGGCTCTGTTCACCACAGTACCGTATTTCTTTAGGCCAGTCTCAGCAAAAAACCCATCTGTCAAACCCCATAGGCTCTATAGAGTCGAGGGAAAAGCGTAATGCTAAATGCTAGTCACTTTTGCGTTTTGGCCTGACATAGTGTCTAACTTTTACACTCATAGGGTCTTAGAATTAAAAACAAACTCAAATTAACTTAAAAATCATACATACCCAGGGAAGATCTGCAGCACTCAACTACATCTTCACTCACCTCATGAGACATGCAGCCCTTAGGAAACAACTGAAATATACAACTTCAGCAACAAGCAATTCCAGACTCCCGTTAACCAAGAAAATCTTTAAAATATGGAAACTTAGATCCTGGCAGCTATCGCAGTGGCCAGTGCACACCTCAGAGAGAAAACCAGAGGATGTATTCACTCCTTGCCACCCACAAACATGCTAATGTACACATCTCAATCAAACCTAAAACTATCACCATTACTACCCACCTTGAGTTTACAATGAGCAGGACCCATGTGACGCACACACCCTGCAAACAAACCATCTACATTTTATTCTTGTTAGACTCACCTCAGCCCCCAAAAAGTGATTTAACTGTCCTGAGTTTTTTAATCCTTAATATACAATATAACGATGTCTTTATAGGCTAACATCAGCAATAATAATGTTCATAAAATCTAGCATATAGAATGAAGAGGGCTATTGTAAAATGTTAGCCTATCTCCGTGATACATAGTTCCCACAGGCGAATTAATGTCTACGTGACCTCCCCGGAGACTGCCATATTTTGAGGGCAAAGCTGCCGTGTTTAACCATAGGACTTTACAAAGTTTTATCAGAGAGAAGAGTGTCGCTTTACAAACAAATATCCACTTCCTGTTCACATCATTAGATGTAGAAGTCATGAAAGACAAAAAGTGAATATATATGATAAAAGAGACTATTAAAAAAGACATAGAGAAATTTTATTTTTCATAAATGGTGTGGATCCGTATGCAGTAACGAAGGAAGCACCTAGCAATGATTATGCAGCTTTGCCTTGACAGTCTTTTTCATGTGTAGCATTATCTGGTATTGGTGAGGAACTTTACACATTGTGAGCAATTCCCAAATTGGAAATCACTGGAGGCGTCCGATCACGATTGACGTGGGGTTGGTTCGGCTGACGTCTGCTCAAAGTGCAATCGGATGGAAAAGTAACTGATAATAGCGAAGAGGCATGATGCTAATCAAAAGCCATAGCCTGCACAACTTAATTCATGTTCCCCTTAAAACAGTCACCGGTGTCTTTCTGTGGTATGCATGTACTTGCGGGGGCGCCATGGTTCGGTGCATGAACATAAAAATAAGTAACTCGCGTGCACTGATAATTAATGTAATGCGGTAAACTACATTATAAGCGGGTATAGGGACATAATCTGAGATGCAATGCTAAAATGCGAGATCAAACAGTGGAAACAAGGTTGTTTTGTGTTTTTAATACCTCCGTCATTTTGTTCATACAGGACATTTTTCAAACTGCTAATGTGTTAACTTGTACATGTTTACACTCGCATTAAAACACAACATTGTGCTTTTGTCAAACAAATTCTTGCGTGTTTTAGTGAAGTTTCTTCCTTTATCTTCGCCAGCCATAATCTCCGTCGTTGTCGGACAAAAAGTCAGAGCTGCTCTTTGTCATCCATGCAGTCCATGATGATGGTGCAGTGCAAAATCCGGAACTCATCTGAACCTTTCGGCATCGATCTTTATCATCCATTGACCCAGCAGGGGATGAAACATTTTCACCATATAGTACTACGACTCATTTCACTTCGCTCTACTGACTCGTAAATTCCGCTCCTTCTAAATGTTCTCCCCGCAGACAACTGGCGACCGGCACGGCAAATGTCCCTGAATGTCGTGACTGGCCTATGCCACATGTGATCATCACAAAGCGTGCCAAATGTGTATCTATATGTAGAACATTTTCACATTTTTGTTTAACTCTTAGTTTGTCACTGCTTTGTTTGTCTTTTCATGTTTTTTCTTTTTTTACTTCCTGTATAAAAACTCATTCAATGTAGGAAATAGTATTTCACATGACTTTGATTTTACTTTATTGACACTGTCATTTCCGGATGGTATTCATCATTAAAAACAAACAAGTATCCACGCTTTTAAACTTCTCCTCAACGTGCATGCAGTGTAAATAAGCAGTTGCATCAATGAAATAATATTACACGGCTATGCCCTGTGCTTAATGGTACTCGCTACGGCGCAAATTACAAGTACGAAAATTAAAAATCATTTAGATTTCATTTATCTGAATGTTTGTTTCTGAAGTCACAATTTAGCGCAAGTAAAATTGAAAAACAGGAGAAAAGAAGTACATGATAATGTAACTGGAAAAACAAGAAAATGAATGTCTGGTTTCCATTTTTCATTTGCATTTTATGGTCTGAAAATTGAATCGTGAAGAGTTACACGGACCTTAGGCTAACCTTATTTTTACTTTATACATAATACAAACTGACAAACACTACACAAAAAGCCAAAGTAGGCCTACAATTAAAACACATGGCTCTACACTGATATTTTTGAAGGAGCACTTGCAGACTGCATTTCACACAGCACTTACAACAATCTGCATAGATCGTATTGATATGAATGTATCAAAATTGGAATACAGAAATATGAGTATATTTGAAGTAATAGTAATCAACTACACGTACTTACAAATATAAATTAAAGTAAAGGAGTTAGTTGCATGTAAATCCACGCATGATTGACTATAAAACTACATGTAAAATTAAGTGTTACCAAAATGTACACAGTTTTTATTTAAACATTTCTACTGGACATCCCTGCATTACTGTACCTCTGCAATTAAATGAATAGAAAAAGCAAAAGTTTGATGTTGTGGTGTTTTTTCTTCAGGTCACCTGTATCATCTGCTGAAGCTGTTCCAGTCATACTCCAGCGCAATGCCAAAGAAAACAGTCGTGTTCGAGCTTCTACAACGAGATGGTGTGAATTTGATCAGAACAGCACAACAACATGACATTATAGTAATAATACAATCATAAAGCCTAAAACCTGTGTTTTTGCAGATATTTCAAGACCCGACAGCCATGATGCAGCAACTTCTGAACACCACCAGACAGCTGACGTTGGGTGCTTACAAACATCTAGAATTCGAGTGTGAGTGTGACTTCACTTACCTTTGCAGCTCCTATTGAACAGCTCAGTGGATGGGCTATAATTAAACCCTGAACATACTGTACATTAAAATGAGTCCGCAGTCTTAATCATGTGAACTAAACATTCAGTGTTTCATGTTGCAGTTGCAGAGCTGGAAATACGAACACGAGAAAAAGCGGCAAGAAGAGAGACTAGCCTGGAGTATCGTAGAGCTGAAGGAGCGACTGAAAGCCTCCAGAGAAAACATCAACTTCCTGAAGGGAGAGATACGGCAGACTGGAGGAGGACGACCAGATGAAAGATCACTGAGGATGATACATGCTGTGGGATTTGTTATGCTTTTGTGGGACTGATCAATTTAGGTTTCTGGTTCTAAGT